>CM062820.1:1579557036-1579825886 GCA_031772625.1 Pinus tabuliformis | reverse complement strand
TGTTATAGTCACAGTTAGAGTGATTAGGTGAAAATAAGAATTGTACAAGCAAGCTATTACGAGTTGTAGCCATCTAGTTGTTTGAGGGAGAAGTGTGTTTGGTTTGGAGTGAAGCCTAAAGGGAAGAGTCTTTAGATTGTTGTTGTTTGAAGCCATCATGAAGTGCTAGCAGAAGTGTGTGGGAACCTGGTCTTGTCAGAGGAAGACTGCGACATCAAGACGAATGGTTGTAATCTCTCTTTGATATTAATATATGCAACTATTGATTGATTTCCTACATGTTTTGTAATATTAAATATTCATGCCTTGATGCTTCTTAACTCATTAAGTAGGTTGAATTGCAATTTGTCTATTATTATGTTTGTGTGTTATAGTTGTTTACTTGTTTCAGGAGCGTGAAGAAGGAAGCGAGAGATTGCTGGAGCGAGCAAGTGAGGACATCATCAAGCAAGGTAAGCGACAAGAGGTATCCCTATTGATTGATTCTAACCTAAGGGAAGCTTCCATAGAATGTATCTATTGTGGCTATCCATTATGGGCGGCGAGTGAATTCGTTCGTTTCGCACTGCACTTATAATTTTACTTCACCACAAATTGGCGACTCCACTGGTTATATCGTATCCCATCTTTTTGTTTGTTCTGTATTTCATGGATTTTGTGAGAACTTTTCTAGTTTCACGTTTTCCCTTTGGTTTTGTTTCTTTTATCCTGCTTACTAGCCTAAGTCTAAAATTCATAGTAGCAAATTTGGTCCCTATTTTTTATTTTATTTTTCCTTTGTTGCCTTAGCCAGCATGCTTAATCCACTGACAGTCATGCCGACCAACACGAATTGTTGAGGAACAGTCGCGCTGACCAGCCTATGGCACTCGTTGTCAGTTAGGCAGTCGTGCCAATGCCTATAAGTGAAGATTAGGGCTCGACCCCAATCTTGGCCAGTGTGTTCTGATCTTGTGTTTTTGACCCCGTGAGCATTTTAGATCGTCTTCTTCCTGACTAGAAAGCTTCATTTAGCTTGCTTTGCATTCTTTCTTGGTTTAGCCCACCCTCTGATGTGTTAAGTCTAGCCCTGTGTGAAGTTCTTTTTTACTTTTTCTTTGAATCCCTCAATCAGCGCTAGTTGTCAGTTAGGTAGTCTCACTGTTGAGGCCATCAGTGCTAGTTGTAGTACTGACCAGTTGTGCTGGTCATGCTATAGTGTGTTGTTCGGTTGGCAGTGGCAGTTGCGTCAATCTTAGGGTAAGAAAAAATCAGAATTTCTTCCATTCCAGTGCCAGTGTGTCTTGACCCTCAGACTCTCTTCTTCCACCAGAGGTGACTAGGATGCTTTGTTTGCTTCATTTTCAATCAAACGAGTGAAAGAGTCTCGTTTGTTCTCTTATTTCAAGGGTCTCTTTTCTCTTTCCAAGAACGTATTACATTGCTTGGTTTTTCGATCCAAGAATTCACGTGTTTGGTTTGTTCGATTCAAAGAAGAAGTTTCTTTTAGTTTCATTTATCATGCTTTGGATTTGATTGATGCTTGTTTGTTCGAAATTGTGAAAATTTTCATTAAAGTGCTTTATGTGAAAGATTCATTTTGCATTTATGAAAAGAAGAACATCATTCTAGTTTACTTAAGCAAAAATATTGCATTAGTAGTGTCATTGAGAAGCTAGAATTGCATCATCATAAGCATTGGAAATGAAATGAAACTTTTTTTGTTATTAAGGAAATTGCATTTAGGAGATTTAGTAGTGAAAGATTTCATTCTTTGATTGTTGCATTAATTTTGTGTTCTCCTCTCAATTAGTGATAACTTTCATTGAAGACAAACATCTCTTTTCTCATATGCATGTAGGAGTTTTTTCAGATGACAACAGTAGGGCCTTGTAATTGAGAACTAATTCAAGATCAATCGTTAAAATTTATTGAATTAACCTAAGGAAGCATGGAAACTTAACACTTACATTTAAAGGTCTAGGCTAGAGATGTGTTCCGGTGTCTTTATACCTAGCAGCTGTCATTCGCTTCAGCTTAGACAGCGCTAGTACGGACTTGTACTCCCCGTACCATCGTGTATATAAAGGGAGACCCCACTAGGTCTGCAATCCTTTATCTATAGGAAGTCGAGTCTGCCGCCTTGTAAACGTGATACACCGAACACAACATTTGGGGAGATTGCCTGCTCGTACTTCTTGATTCGCCGGGAGATATTTTGCAGTTCACAGTTACCTGGTAATCCTTTATGCCTAGAATACCCTGAGTAGTCATTTGATCTTTTTGGCTCCCTAAATATAAAAGATCACTCGAGCACTTGTCCTTTCGGGCTCGTTTCAAATCAAAAGTGATAGAGTCACCTTTTTCTCTTTTCTCGACTCTTAAAATATGAAAAGGTAAAGTTTTGTTTCAGTGTTCTAAAATTAACTTCCCACGAAATAATCTTGGTAAAAGTTATCTTCCTTAGTAATTCTTTAGGGGTCGATTCCAATGGCAACATTCCCAGAGTCTACCAGTCAAGGGTTCCCCTTGGATGGGAATCCTGGTCCTTTTCCTTCTTTTAGAAATGTTGGTGTTCCTTATATGGCAACACTATCCCTCCCTGGGTTAACCATTGGTTTACCTGTCTGGTTATTTTCAACCTCGATGATCCTGAGTGTCTCGACTCCTGTCCAAACGTCTCCTTCATTTGAATCACATCACGATGATTCTAAGCTTGACCTCTCACCTTCTTCCCCTGTTTCTTCATCTTCACATTCTACTTCGCCTAGTAAAACCTTTAAATCCAATAACCAGTAGGCTAAGAAGAAGAAGAAGAATATGAAGAAGAAGAAGTCAGATAAGCGAGAGGCCAATCGTGCAACAATTACTCCAAATGCACCTCCTGTAGACAAACCTTTTGATCCTCCACGGAAGGTCGGATTCCCTTGCAAGCTGTGTAAGGGTGACCATCTCCTTCAGGTTTGTCCTCACATTCCCAGAGTCTTAGAGGTATGGTCTCAAGACTTGAATCGACCATCCCCGTCGACCTCTGAAGATCATGTCGATGCTACGCTTTTATCTAATGATGGTAAGAATAAGGGAATGATTAGATTCCCCTATAGGTTATGTGAAGGAAAGCATCTTCTTCACCTTTTTCCTCTTATGGATAAAGCTTCCAAAGTTTTGGAAAACCTTACAGCTCCTCAACCCCAACTTCATATTGGTTATCAGAGGCTTTCTTATGACCCTCTCCCAGTTGGTAAAGATATTGACTTGGATTCATCTCTTGCTTGTCCTTCTCCTCCTGAGCATGACTCTCTTGTGAATATTCTTGACCAACCATTGGTCAAAAAGAGTGTCGACTTGGTTCCCCCACTAGTTCCTCACTCTGTTCTGGGAGAGAGTGGTGATCATACTGCTCATGTTCTTCTCGTCTCTTTAGATTCTCATGAATCAAAGAGTGACCCTACCATACTAGTTGTTCAAGAGAGTCCTTATCCTATTCCTGTACAGCATGGGGGAAATCATATGATACCCCCACCAAGTAGTCTTGTCGTTTCTTTCGATTGGATTCACTTGATTGCTTTCCGCCTCCCATCTTATGTGCCTTTCCAGATCATAGTACAAGGCTATAATATGCTAGTACTTGGAACTATATTAGATGAAGGCATGTCGGTTAGCATCATGTCTTCTACTACGTGGCAAGCTTTGGGCTCCCCACAGCTTGTGCCTGTCACCTAGAATCTATTGGCTTTCAACGGAGGAACCACTGAGCCCATGGGGATCCTTCCAAAGTTCCTTATTACTTTGGGAGGAAAGACTGTCTATATAAACGTGATGGTAGTCTAAGGTCCGTTAGATTTCAATCTTCTCCTTGTACGCGACTATGTTTATGTCATGGGAGCTCTTGTTTCTTCACTTTTCCGTGTGGTTTGTTTTCCGCGCGAAGGGAGAATTGTGACTATTGATCAACTATCGTTCATTGGTCACCATGTGCCTCCTTTGCAACCATCATCCCCTATCAGCTCTTGTTTGCAAGCAATACCTTCCCTGCCATAGGTCAATTATGTGGCTACCTGTTCCATCTTCACATTTTTTGATGATCACACAGATGGTATAGTACATTATGTACTGGGGGCATTGGAACCCGATCGGTCTTTGGTACCAAATGACATGTATTCCTCTCGGAGCGTGGTTCTTCCATCTAGTGAAGACCTCTTGGGAGCCATGTTCTCATATGGTCCATGATCAGATTATGAGCATAGTTCCTTGTCTTGTGCCAATCTCGTTAAAAAATGAAACAAGGCGTCATGAGCATAGTTCCTTGTCTTATGTCAAGCTCGTTAAAAAATGAAACAAGGCATCGTGAGCATAGTTTTTTGTCTTGTGTCAAGCTCGTTAAAAAATGAAACAAGGGTCTCAAGGATAGTTCTTTTATTGTGTCAACCTCGTTAAAAAATGAAGCAACTCCCTTTTCCAAATCGAGTCTTTGATTAAGATCTCGTAAAATCCCAGTCGAGTCTTTCCTGGATCTCGAAAGTGAACCTTCATTTCATCCACCTAGTCAACTGAAATTAAGCTTGGGGGGAATGTACCTCGTTTGATTCATTATGATAGGGGCATGCAAACTTATAACAAGCATAGTTTTTCGTTTCAAGCTTGTGTAAACATGAAACCGAATCCAAGCAGAGTTCTTCATGGTTCAAGTTTATGTAAAAGTGAACCCATGCTTGATTTACATCTTGTGATTGTTGTTTTAATCAACTAATTTCTGCTAGATGAGCCTTATTTGTTTGATTCCATTGCCACCATCTCTTTGGCCAGTCATATGCTTTCACTTGGTTGTTTTCCCTTTCCTGAGGGATCGCAACGATTAGTGGTTTTTATTAGCCAGCCTCTTGACCATTACATGTTTTGAGTAGTTCCTCCATTATCGGGACCAATTTCTACCCTTTATACCACTCTTTCCTCTAGGATGAGTCACGTTTTAGCTCTTTTCTTGACTCGTTAAGCTCATATGAAAATATTGCCGAGTGTTTTTCCCTTTTGACTCGTAAAAGAGAATAAAGTGGGGGGTCTACTTTCAACTCTTTTCCGACCCTTTAAAAATGAAAATATGGTCGAGCCCTTGTTATTTAGAACTCGTTAATGGATGTGAAACACCACATGCCCAGTATAATTTTACCCCTTTTTCGGGCTGGGAGGCACTATTTACGAAAATGGTACTCCTTCACTGAAATGGTCAAGTGGTTCTCTCAAGTATTGTTTTCTACCTTTTTGGGCTCAAGAGACATAAATGTACAAAAAGGGACCATGTGGAGTTTTCTTTTACGTGTTTTTTTCAAACTCTCTAAACATGAAAAAGATACCGAGTTACACCTTTGTCGGACTTGTTAAACTATTGAACGACATCAGATTTGTCACCATGATGGACACGAGCTTCTCCTTCCTAGGGCTCGTTAAACTTACTAGGTTGGATTCGTCCGAAGGATGAACTTATAGTGCAAGAATATGTTATCCCCTTCAAGCTTGTGATTAAAAAATAATTGGGGTACTCACCATAAATGGTGGGGGGGAAATTTGGAAATCAATCAGTCGTGTCGGCAACTCACTCTTGAACATGACACCCTTTGCTTCATGTCGGGTTGGGACATCGTCCTTTGTATCGTTGACCTTCCTGGGTTTGGGACGTTCATTTTTTCCTTCTATCTGATCTCTACTACGTCATCATGACCACCGATCCTATGGATCCGAAAGCTGCCAAACTTCCAGTTGTGTCACTGATATGTTCAAGAGTTGTCCTTCTGTAGTTACACTTACCTCTGTTTCTATGTATCATCCAAAATCATTTTGCATCCTCTCATCTCACGTCGATGATGTGGGATTCATTATGGCCCTCCTTCGACACGATCGCTTTCCATCAACATCGACTCATTATCTAGGAATTTGATCGAGAGATTCCCTTCTAGTACCTTAGAGCTTGCATGCCCTAATGGCAAGTTCTTTGCACTCGACGAAAAGTTCACATCATTGGCTTTCGATCGAAAGATTTCATGGGTGTTCGACTTCAGTTCCTGCATTCGCATTCTGTGAATTGTGCTAATAGTACCTTGAGAGCCATTGTCATTATTGGTAGTTTCTCTCATGCTTGTTGACAATTTACATCATTGACTGGTAATTAAGAGACTTTATAGCATGTTCGACGTCAACACATATATTCACATGTTAGAATCTGTGCTTTGATCGGGTCGTGTTGGAGCGCAAGACCCTGGACTCCGATCACACAAGTCCAAGTTGTGAAATGGTGTGACATGGTTATGATGATATGCCTGTCTCTTTCAGATGGTTGGCTACGACAGACCATGAGTTATCATATGCGATCCTTCTCATTATTGGATGGCTACAACCATACCTTGATTTCATTATGATCCTCTTTGACAGATGGCTACACCCATACCTGGATCCATTTACATGATCATTCTCTAGATGGTTGCGTCCATGCCACGATTCATGTATCATTTGTTGAGATGCAACAAGATGATGGTGCTTAGTGGAAAGAAGTCGCCTTCACTAAGTGGGCCCGCAGGCTATTTTTGGCGCAAAGTCTATTTTTAGACTATGTCTATTTTTAGACATATGGATCATGGTCTTTGAGTTGTAGGATGCTATTTGAGGAGGATTGGTCATGTTGGTAAAAATATATGAACTTCTATTTTTAGACTGCCAGGCTAAAATTAGAACAGTCAAATATTATTGTCTCATAATAATATTTAGACAATAAACATTATCTTATCCTCTTGGAGCACTTCAGTTTGAGCTACAGATGTGGCACATGTAGCTGTCAGAAGGAAATACGCTTTTCTTGTGGGTCAGTTGAGCTATCGCATGCAGGACTTCAGTTAGAAGTCATGTGGTTGAGTTTGGTGGAGTTGATTGTGGAGTTGATGGAGTTGTGTTCAGTTTGACTTGGTTAAACTAGTTGTATTTAGTCTAACTGTAGAATACACTAGTGATGAGTGATGTGAATTAATTGTTAAATTAATTCACTAATTATTAACTCATAAAGCAACTAAAGAATACATCAGTTAACTCAGTGCATGTACAGTTCAGTGGAGACAGGTGTTAGAGGTTGAGATTGCTATCAGTTGTGACTATAGTTGTGCATGAGATTTGCACATGCAATGGATGGAGATTGCCCATGAGGCTTGCGTAGTATAACCAAAGGAATCCGATTTCATAGAGTGATTGATTCCCTTCCAGGATTGCGCAGTGGAGGTAGGCAAATAGTGGAGGAGATTTGAGGCTTCAGATTGGAGCTAGTTTGTGTGTAACAGGTGAAGATAGTACTGAGTACTTGTGAGGAGTATTGTACTACGTATTGTTACATGTTCTCTAACATTATAATATACAGATAGTGTGGGGTTTTCAGCTGCATGCTTTCCCCGGGTTACATACTGTGTTAATGTGTGCATGTGATTGAGGTTTCATTGTTTTTGATGCTGCTAAATTGATGATCAACGTAGAGGAGATTATGTATTGTGCATGTATTCCGCAATAGTGTATAATCGGGATAATCTCTGTGAATAAGTGTCATATTATTCAAAATTTATACATGGTATCAGAGCTGTTGATCATCAGATCTATTATTCAGAAAATGTTTACATTTTATTTCTTTAGGCAGAGTCTGTAATCGGGCTAGGTAGCCTCTGGATTCATCCTTCCTTTGGAAGGTGAGATATCCAGTAAAATCCCATACAGTCAATCTCTATACGAGAAATACTTTGTTCTCACGAATTCTAGATCAGAGGCGGTTGAGTTTTGAGCTGGTGGAATTCGAATTTGCAGCAGTGTTTTCTTGGTATCAACGTGGCAATGTCTTTCAGCGGATTACGATTGGAGTATGCTCTTGAGGGTAGCTCGAACTATATTGCATGGAAGGACAGGATAGGGGCGGTGTTAGATGATAATGGGCTGAAGGATTTCATAGAGGCTGAGGTCCCAAAGCCTACTGATACTGCGCAAGTTGATGCTTTGCAAAAGAAGACAGCAAAGTATTGAAGGATTCTGTTGGAGGGTGTGAAGGATCAAATTGTGTCCAGCCTGCATGGAAATGCTTCTCCATACTTGATGTGGAAAGCGTTGACAGATATATTCCAAAGCAAGAGCGATCAGAGGAAGCTGGTGCTCAAGGATAAACTCATAAACATTAAATGCGAGAAGGGAGACAGTATGCCCAAGTATCTCACGAAGTTCACTCAATGCAGGGATGAGCTGGGAAGTGTGGGGGTGACTGTCGATGATGAGGACTTGGTGAGCTTGGATCTCCTTGGTCTTCCAAAGAGTTGGCATTCCTATCAGGAGTCTGTCAATGGTCGGGAGAAATTGCCAGGATGGGAGAGACTTTGGTCAGACCTTGTGCAGGAGGAGATCAGGCGGAATACCAGGGACAGATCTTCATCAAAGGGACTTGATGAAGAAAATTGCACTTTGGCTGCCAAAGAAAAGAAGGGGAAGAAAAGAAAGCTTCTCATTCCAGTGTGAAAGGCAAGAAGTAGGATATGTCCAAGGTGAAGTGCTTTCACTGTCACTAGCACGGACACTATGCCACAAATTGTTCGCAAAAGAAGAAAAATAAGCAAGCTGCTGGATCTGCAGCGGGAGAGGCTCTAGCCTCACAGTTTGAGCTTTATTTTTCATTGATCGCATGCTTGGTATCAAGTGTGATGGGATCAGTATGGTTCTTGGACAGTGGTGCGTCTTTTCACATGACAGGAGATCGAGATTTGTTTTCTGATCTGGAGGAGAAAGATCTTGGAGTGCACATTGAGATGGGCGATGATGGTAGATACAGTGCGACTGGTATCGGTACCATTTCCTTTGAGAGGGAGTCTGGTAAACCCTTCATATTGAAGGAAGTGATGCATGTTCTAGGATTGAAGAAGAATCTTATCTCTGTGGCGATGTTAGAAGACAAGGGATATGATGTTGTTTTCAGCGAGGGAAAGGCTTTCCTGCGCAGTAAGACAACTGGAGAAACCTGGAAGATAGGGGTTCGAGTCAGGAACCTTTATTAGTTGCATGTAGATGGCTGTGCAACAATGGCATGCAAGGTAGAAGGATTGGTGAGCTGGGATGATGGCGAGCTGTGGCACAGGAGATTGGGTCACCTTCACCATGGAGCCTTGAAGATACTGCAACAGATCACTACTGGGCTTCCTAAAGGCACTCTTGCGCAGTCAGATCAGTGCAAGGGGTGTACTTTGGGAAAGTTTGTGAAAGCCACCTTTCACGAGAAGGATAGTCATGCCACAACGATCCCTGAGAGAATTCACACAGATGTGTGTGGACCTTTCTCAGTAGCTTCGACAGCAAAACACAGGTATTATGTGATCTTTGTTGATGATTTCTCTCGAAAGTGCTGGATCTTCTTCATGCAGAAGAAGAGCGAGACATACTCTAAGTTCTATGAGTTCAAAGCACTGGTCGAGAAGGAGTCGGGGAAGAAAGTGAAGGCTCTTAGGAGCGACAATGGTGGTGAATACATCTCTGGCAAGTTCAAGGATTTATGCAGTGCAGAAGGGATTCGAAGAGAGCTCATAGCTCCCCATAACCCACAACAGAATTGGGTTGCTGAGCGGAAGAACAGAACGATCGTGGGTGTTGCACGGGCAATGTTGCATGATCAGAGCCTACCCCTTCACTTGTGGGTGGAAGCATGCAATACTACAGTATATGTGCAGAACTGTTGTCCTCACAGGATACTTGGCATGAGTACACTCGAGGAGGCTTATTCTGGTAAGGAGCCTGATCTTTCTCATTTGAGGATTTTTGGTGCTAACATTTACATGCATGTGACGAAGGATGCCAGGAAGAAGTTGGAGCCGACCCCAGAGGTTGGGATATTTGTGGGGTATAATGATACGCCCCACAACTATCGTGTGTATTTGCCAGACAATGGAAAGACTGTTGTGCGACGGGATATAAAATTTCAGGAGGAGAAAGCCATGAAGTGTTCGCTTGAGATGGAGCCACACCTGCATGCAGATGAGGAGCTATTAGTTCCTAAGGATGAGCTTTAGGACATGAATCAGCCACAGGAGGAAGTTCATGGAGTGGAAGAGACCACTTATGCAGCACCAACCATCAGAGGATGAAAGCGCTTGACAGAAGCTGAGCGACTGGCTCAAGATGCAGAGAAGGTTTTAGGACCACCTAAAGCTCAACGTAGATAGAGACAGTCACCTGATCGATACACTGGATACATGGCTCTTGTGAGCAAATGTGTTATGAATGAGCCATCCTCTTTCGAGGAAGCTGTGGAGGATCTCGCATGGGTAGATGCCATGGTGGAAGAGTATGATTCGATTGTCAGAAACAATGCATGGGATATTTTCCCAAGATCGGAAGGGAAATCAGTGGTGGGTTCGAGATGGATCTACAAAGTTAAGCAGGTAGCTGACGGGAGTGTGGAGAAGTACAAGGCAAGATTTGTTGCCCGAGGCTTTTCACAGATAGAGGGGATCGATTATGAGGAGACCTTTGCACCTGTTGCAAGGTATTCTTCCATACAGACGATTCTTGCTCTCTCAGCGCAGATGGGGTGGCACATTCATCAGATGGATGTGAAGACTGCGTTCCTCAATGGAGTCATTGAGGAGGAGGTGTACATTGAGCAGCCCGAAGGTTTCGAGATCTTCAGCAGCAAGTCACATGTGTGCAGGCTCAAGAGAGCGCTGTATGGGTTGAAACAAGCACCACGTGCTTGGTACACACGGATAGACAGTTATTTCACCAGACTTCGATTCTCCAAGAGTGAGGCGTATCCTAACCTATACCAGATTGTGGTGGAGGGTAATTTTCTTATCATTGTACTTTATGTAGATGATTTGATTCTAACAGGTGATGATCTGTTGATACTTTCATGCAAGGATGATCTTGCTAAGGAGTTTGAGATGAAGGACTTGGGCCTCCTTCATTATTTCCTGGGATTGAAATTTGGCAGTGCAGTGATGGACTATTTGTTTCTCAGGGTAAGTATGCTTGGGAGATACTGGAGGTGTTCAACATGCATGGCTGCAAGCTTGTTAATACTCCTCTTCCTGGAGGTTGGAGGAAGGAGGATGCTACTTCAACAGAAGTAGTGGATGCCACTGTTTATCGACAGTTGGTGGGGTCGCTTATGTATCTGGTCAATACACGACCCGATATATGCTATGTTGTTAACCAGCTTTCACAAGCTATGGTTAAGCCAACCAAACTCTTCTAGAAGGCAGGCAAGCATGTATTGCGTTATCTTAGAGGCACATCGGGATATGGTTTGTTGTACAGACAGGAGGTTGAGGTGAAGCTATGTGGCTTCACGGATGCAAATTGGGCAGAGAGCCCAACGGACAGAAAGAGCGCATCTAGAGGGGTCTTTAGTATCGGGTCAATAGCAGTTTCTTGGTACAACAAGAAGCAGAGATCCATGGCACTCAGTTCAGCAAAGGCCGAGTATATGGCAGCAAGTTTGGCTGCATGTGAGGCTATATGGATGAGGAAGATCCTGGTCGGGTTATTTAGTTCATACTTGGAGCCTACTATGATTTACTGTGATAACCAGAGTTGCATTAAACTCTCGACTAATCCAGTATTTCATGATGGATCTAAGCACATTGACATCAGGTACCATCATATCAGAGATTGTGTGCAACGGAGAGTCATGTTACTTTCATACATTCCAACGGAGGATTAGGATGCTGATATCTTGACGAAGGCGCTCACCAGGAGCAAATTCGAATACCACTGAGGTAGGATAGGGGTTGCTGATAATCCATATCTTGTTGAGAGGGAGTGTTGAGAATGCAACAAGATGATGGAGCTTAGTGGAAAGAAGTCGCCTTCACTAAGTGGGCCCGTAGGCTATTTTTGGCGCAAAGTCTATTTTTAGACTATGTCTATTTTTAGACATATGGATCATGGTCTATGAGTTGCAGGATGCTATTTGTGGATGATTGGTCATGTTGGTAAAAATAGATGGACTTCTATTTTTAGACATATGGGCGATTTCTATTTTTAGACTGCCAGGCTAAAAATAGAACAATCGAATATTATTGTCTCATAATAATATTTAGACTATAAACATTATCTTATCCTCTTGGAGCACTTCAGTTTGAGCTACAGATGTGGCACATGCAGTTGTCAGAAGGAAATATGCTTTTCTTGTGGGTCAGTTGAGCTATTGCATGCAGGACTTCAGTTAGAAGTCATGTGGTTGAGTTTGGTGGAGTTGATTGTGGAGTTGATGGAGTTGTGTTCAGTTTGACTTGGTTAAACTAGTTGTATTTAGTCTAACTGCAGAATACACTAGTGATGAGTGATGTGAATTAATTGTTAAATTAATTCACTAATTATTAACTCATAAAGCAACTAAGGAATACATCAATTAACTCAGTGCATGTACAGTTCAGTGGAGACAGGTGTTAGAGGTTGAGATTGCTATCAGTTGTGACTATAGTTGTGCATGAGATTTGCACATGCAATGGATGGAGATTTCCCATGAGGCTTGCATAGTATAACCAAAGGAATTCGATTTCACAGAGTGATTGATTCTCTTGCAGGATTACGCAGTGGAGGCAGGCAAGAGTGGAGGAGATTTGAGGCTTCAGATCTGAGCTAGTTTGTGTGTAACAGGGGAAGATAGTACTGAGTACTTGTGAGGAGTATTGTACTATTATTGTTACATGTTCTCTTTCATTATAATATACAGATATTGTGGGGTTTTCAGCTGTATGCTTTCCCCGGGTTACATACTGTGTTAATGTGTGCATGTGATTGATGTTTCATTGTTTTTGATGCTGCTAAATTGATGATCAACGTAGAGGATATTATGTATTGTGCATGTATTCCACAATAGTGTATAATCGGGATAATCTCTGTGAATAAGTGTCATATTATTCAAAATTTCTACATGGTATCAGAGCTATTGATCATCATATCTATTATTCAGAAAGTGTTTACATTTTATTTCTTCAGGAAGAGTCTGTAATCGGGCCAGGTAGCCTCTGGATTCATCCTTGCTTTGGAAGGTGAGATATCCGGTAAAAGCCCATACAGTCAATCTCTGTATGAGAAATACTTTGTTCTCACGAATTCTAGATCAGAGGCGGTTGAGTTTTGAGCTGATGGATTCGAATTTGCAGTAGTGTTTTCTTGGTATCAACATGGTAATGTCTTTCAATGGATTGTGATTGGAGTATTCTCTTGAGGGTAGCTCGAACTATATTGCATGGAAGGACAGGATGGAGGTGGTGTTAGATGATAATGGGCTGAAGGATTTCATAGAGGCTGAGGTCCCAAAGCCTACTGATACTGCGCAAGTTGATGCTTGGGAAAAGAAGACATCAAAGTGTCGAAGGATTCTGTTGGAGGGTGTGAAGGATCACATTGTGTCCAGCCTGCATGGAAAGGCTTCTCCATACTTGATGTGGAAAGCGTTGACAGATTTATTCCAAAGCAAGAGCGATCAGAGGAAGCTGGTGCTCAAGGATAAACTCAGAAACATTAAATGCGAGAAGGGAGACAGTATGCCTAAGTGTCTCACGAAGTTCACTCAATGCAGGGATGAGCTGGGAAGTGTGGGGGTGACTGTTGATGATGAGGACTTGGTGAGCTTGGCTCTCCTTGGTCTTCCGAAGAGTTGGCATTCCTATCAGGACTCTGTCAATGGTCGGGAGAAATTGCTAGGATGGGAGAGACTTTGGTCAGATCTTGTGCAGGAGGAGATCAGGCGGAATACCAGGGACAGATCTTCATCAAAGGGACCTGATGAAGAAAATTGCGCTTTGGCTGCCAAAGAAAAGAAGGGGAAGAACAAGAAAGCTTCTCATTCCAGTGTGAAAGGTAAGAAGCAGGATATGTCCAAGGTGAAGTGCTTTCACTGTCACTAGCACGGACACTATGCCACAAATTGTTCGCAAAAGAAGAAAAATAAGCAAGATGCTGGATCTACAGCGGGAGAGGCTCTAGCCTCGCAGTTTGAGCTTGATTTTTTGTTGATTGCATGCTTGGTATCAAGTGTGATGGGATCGGTATGGTTCTTGGACAGTGGTGCGTCTTTTCACATGACAGGAGATCAAGATTTGTTTTCTGATCTGGAGGAGAAAGATCTTGGAGTGCACATTGAGATGGGCGATGATGGTAGATATAGTGCGATCGGTATCGGTACCATTTCCTTTGAGAGGGAGTCTGGTAAACCCTTCATATTGAAGGAAGTGATGCATGTTCTAGGATTGAAGAAGAATCTTATCTTTGTGGAGATGTTAGAAGACAAGGGATATGATGTTGTTTTCAGCGAGGGAAAGGCTTTCCTGCATAGTAAGACAATTGGAGAAACCCGGAAGATAGGGGTTTGAGTCAGGAACCTTTATCAGTTGCATGTATATGGCTGCGCAACAATGGCATGCAAGGCAGAAGGATTGGTGAGCCGGGATGATGGCGAGCTGTGGCACAGGAGATTGGGTCACCTTCATCATGGAGCCTTGAAGATACTGTAGCATATCACTACTGGGCTTCCTAAAGGCACTCTTGCGCAGTCAGATCAGTGCAAGGGGTGTATTTTGGGAAAGTTTGTGAAAGCCACCTTTCACGAGAAGGATAGTCATGCCACAACGATCCTTGAGAGAATTCACACAGACGTGTGTGGACCTTTCTCAGTAGCTTCGACAGCAAAACACAAGTATTATGTGATATTTGTTGATGATTTCTCTCGAAAGTGCTGGATCTTCTTCATGCAGAAGAAGAGCGAGACATACTCTAAGTTCTATGAGTTTAAAGCACTGGTCGAGAAGGAGTCGGGGAAGAAAGTAAAGGCTCTTAGGAGCGACAATGGTGGTGAATACATCTCTGGCGAGTTCAAGGATTTCTGCAGTGCAGAAGGGATTCGAAGAGAGCTCATATCTCCCCATAACCCACAACAGAATTGGGTTGCTGAGCGGAAGAACAGAACAATCGTGGGTGCTGCACGGGCAATGTTGCATGATCAGGGCCTACCCCTTCACTTGTGGGCGGAAGCATGCAATACTGCAATATATGCGTAGAACCGTTGTCCTCACAGGATACTTGGCATGAGTACACCCGAGGAGGCTTATTTTGATAAGAAGCCTGATCTTTCTCATTTGAGGATTTTTGGTGCTAACATTTACATGCATGTGACGAAGGATGCCAGGAAGAAGTTGGAGCCGACCGCAGAGGTTGGGATATTTGTGGGGTACAATGATACGCCCCACAACTATTGTGTGTATTTTCCAGACAGTGGCAAGACTGTTGTGCGATGGGATATAAAATTTCAGGAGGAGAAAGCCATGAAGTGTTCACTTGAGAGGGAGCCACACTTGCATGCAGATGAGGAGCTATTAGTTCCTAAGGATGAGCTTCAGGACGTGGATTAGCCACAGGAGGAAGTTCATGGAGTGGAAGAGACCACTCATGCAGCGCCAACCATCAGAGGGCGAAAGCGCTTGACAGAAGCTGAGCGACTGGCTCAAGATGCAGAGAAGGTTTTAGGACCACCTACAGCTCAACGTAGATAGAGACAGTCACCTGATCGGTACACTGGATACATGTCTCTTGTGAGCAAATTTGTTGTGACTGAGCCATCCTCTTTCGAGGAAGCTATGGAGGATCCTGCATGGGTAGATGCCATGGTGGAAGAGTATGATTCGATTGTCAAAAACAGTGCATGGGAGATTTTCCCAAGATCGGAAGGGAAATCAGTGGTGGGTTCGAGATGGATCTACAAAGTTAAGCAGGCAGCTGATGGGAGTGTGGAGAAGTACAAAGAAAGATTTGTTGCCCGAGGCTTTTCACAGATAGAGGGGGTTGATTATGAGGAGACCTTGCACCTGTTGCAAGGTATTCTTCCATACGGATGATTCTTGCTCTCTCAGCGTAGATGGGGTGGCACATTGATCAGATGGATGTGAAGATTGCGTTCCTCAACGGAGTCATTGAGGAGGAGGTGTACATTAAGCAGCCCGAAGGTTTCGAGATCTTCAGCAGCAAGTCACATGTGTGCAGGCTCAAGAGAGCGTTGTATGGGTTGAAACAAGAACCACGTGCTTGGTACACACGGATAGACAGTTATTTCACCAGACTTGGATTCTCCAAGAGTGAGGCAGATCCTAACCTATACCAGATTGTGGTGGAGGGTAAGTTGCTTATCATTGTACTTTATGTAGATGATTTGATTCTAACAGGTGATGAGCTGTTGATACTTTCATGCAAGGATGATCTTGCTAAGGAGTTTGAGATGAAGGACTTGGGCCTCCTTCATTATTTCCTGGGATTGGAAATTTGGCAGCGCAGTGATGGACTATTTGTTTCTTAGGGTAAGTATGCTCGGGAGATATTGGAGAAGTTCAACATGCATGGCTACAAGCCTGTTAATACTCCTCTTCCTAGAGGTTGGAGGAAGGAGGATGCTACTTTAGCAGAAGTAGTGGATGCCACTGTTTATCGACGTTGGTGGGGTCGCTTATGTATCTGGTCAATACACGACCCGATATATGCTATCCTGTTAACCAGCTTTCACAAGCTATGGTTAATCCAACCAAGCTCTTCTGGAATGCAGGCAAGCATGTATTGCGTTATCTTAGAGGCACATCGGGATATGGTTTGTTGTACAGACAAGAGGATGAGGTGAAGCTATGTGGCTTCACAGATGCAGATTGGGCAGGGAGCCCAACGGACAGAAAGAGCACATCTGGAGGGGTCTTCAGTATCGGGTCGACAACAGTTTCTTGGTACAGCAGGAAGTAGAGATCCTTGGCACTCAGTTCAATAGAGGTTGAGTATATGGTAGCAAGTTTGGCTGCATGTGAGGCTATATGGATGAGGAAGATCCTGGTTGGGTTGTTCAGTTCATACTTGGAGCCTGCTGTGATTTACTGTGATAACCAGAGTTGCATTAAACTCTCGGCTAATCCAGTATTTCATGATAGATCTAAGCACATTGACATCAGGTACCATCATATCAGAGATTGTGTGTAGCGGAGAGTCATGTTACTTTCATACATTCCAATGGAGGATCAGGATGCTGATATCTTGACGAAGGCGCTCACCAGGAGCAAATTCGAATACCACCGAGGCAGGATAGGGGTTGCTGATAATCCATATCTTGTTGAGAGGGAGTGTTGAGAATTTAACAAGATTAGGGAGCTTAGTGGAAAGAATTCGCCTTCACTAAGTGGGTCCGCAGGCTATTTTTGGCGCAAAGTCTATTTTTAGACATATGGATCATGGTCTATGAGTTGCAGGATGCTATTTGTGGATGATTGGTCATGTTGGTAAAAATAGATGGACTTCTATTTTTAGACATATGGGTGGTTTCTATTTTTAGACTGCCAGGCTAAAAATAGAACAGTCGAATATTATTGTGTCATAATAATATTTAGACTATAAACATTATCTTATCCACTTGGAGCACTTCAGTTTGAGCTACAGATGTGGCACATGTATTTGTCAGAAGGAAATACGCTTTTCTTGTGGGTCAGTTGAGCTATTGCATGCATGACTTCAGTTAGAAGTCATGTGGTTGAGTTTGGTGGAGTTGATTGTGGAGTTGATGGAGTTGTGTTCAGTTTGACCTGGTTAAACTAGTTGTATTTAGTCTAACTGCAGAATACACTAGTGATGAGTGATGTGAATTAATTTTTAAATTAATTTACTAATTATTAACTCATAAAGCAACTAAAGAATACATCAGTTAACTCAGTGCATGTACAGTTCAGTGGAGACAGGTGTTAGAGGTTGAGATTGCTATCAGTTGTGACTATAGATGTGCATGAGATTTGCACATGCAATGGATGGAGATTTCCCATGAGGCTTGCGTAGTATAACCAAAGGAATTCAATTTCACAGAGTGATTGATTCTCTTGCAGGATTGCGCAGTGGAGGCAGGCAAAGAGTGGAGGAGATTTGAGGCTTCAGATCTAAGCTAGTTTGTGTGTAACAGGTGAAGATAGTACTGAGTACTTGTGAGGAGTATTGTACTATGTATTGTTACATGTTCTCTATCATTATAATATATAGATAGTGTGGGGTTTTCAGCTGTATGCTTTTCCCGGGTTACATATTGTGTTAATGTGTGCATGCGATTAATGTTTCATTGTTTTTTATGCTGCTAAATTGTTGATCAACGTAGAGGAGATTATGTATTGTGCATGTATTCCGTAATAGTGTATAATCGAGATAATCTCTGTGAATAAGTGTCATTTTATTCAAAATTTCTACATCATTTGACAAAGATCTCGTTTTATGTATATGTATCTATACTTTCTTGTAGGTTTTCCGATGGCAGACTAGTTCCCCGCACTGATTTATAAAGCATTTCATCCCTCACTCCAGCTCTGCCTTCATGCTTTAGGGGGCATCTGTTACACAACATTTTTTCACTGTCCCTATACTCCCCGTTCCTTGATCTTGGAGGACCTCTACAGTGGACCCCGCATGCTTTGCCTTCATGGAGAAACTCCCATTATGTCCCTCTTCATGAGTAGATCATTCCCTTTTGCACCATTTCCCCTGAAACCTTTGTTTTGCCCAATTTACAAGATCGACGCTAATGACCTTTGTCTTCCCCGTGGTGATGTGCAGAGATTAGCACTATTCCCCGCACCAATCAGTGCGACTGAGCTGTGTTCCAGTCACGTCGGTCCTGTTATGGAAAGCTTTTTAAATTAGAGTTGAAGCTTCCATCTCTAGAAGATCCGTAACGGAATTCTGGTAAATGGTTTGGCCGGATGGGGTCGAGGACGATAGTTTGGGCTCCTTTCCCTTATAATGATAGAACTACCTCAACAGATACGTCATTCTCCCCTAAGAAGAGGATCCATCTCCCATCCATTTTTCCTATATAAACCTCCCTTCTTCCCAAGAAAAAACTAGTCATAGTTAGAGTGTTGGCTGAGTGTGAATGTTATAGTCACAGTTAGAGTGATTAGTGTGAAAATCATAATTAGACAAGCAAGCTATTACTAGTTGTAACCATCTAGTTGTTTGAGGGAGAAGTGCGTTTGGTTTAGAGTGTAGCCTAAAGGGAGGAGTGTTTAAACTATTGTTGTTTGAAGCCATCATGAAGTGTTAGTAGAAGTGTGTGGGAACCTGGTCTTGTCAGAGGAAGACTCCGACATCAAGATGAATGGTTGTAATCTCTCTTTGATATTAATATATGCAACTATCGATTGATTTCCTACATGTTTTTTAATATTACATATTCATGTCTTGATGCTTCTTGACTCATTAAATAGGTTGAATTTCAATTTTTCTATTATTATGTTTGTGTATTGTTGTTGTTTACTTGTTTCAGGAGCTTGAAGAAGGAAGCGAGAGATTGCTGGAGCAAGAAAGTGAGGACATCATCAAGTAATGTAAGAGACCAAGAGGTAGGCCCTCTTGATTGGTTCTAACCTAAGGGAATCTTCCATAGAATGTATCTGTTGTGGCTAGACCCATTATCGGGCTAGAGAAATTCGTTCATGTCCGCACTTATAATTTTACTTCACCACAATACTTTTCTCGCAAAGTATGCATAAATTGAATCAAATTCAATACCAAGGGTGAGACCAAGTTGCCTCAAATCCTTCAAGTATTCAGTATTGAGAGCTAGGAATAACCTCTACAACTCTTCAAGTGCATGATACAAAGGATGTCATGCTAATACATACCCTTCAAATACTACCTACTAGAATGTACAAAGGTTGTCATGTTCTGACATGCCCTTCAAGTACTACCTACCAATATTTATCGAAGGTCACATTTTCCTACATGTCCTTGAAGTACTACCTACCTATATATACCAAGGGTTCCATGTTCTCACATTCCCCTTCAATATGATTTTTAAATGATGGGGGATGATGTCATGGTTGGGACTTAACTAAACCAAATAATTCACCACTTATGAGAGACTAATGGTCACTAAGGAATAAGGATTAACACCTTATTATGCACCAATATAGCCTTAGTGATAACATTACAAGACAACAACTTTCTTATAGATACTATATAGGTTGAAATTATTTTTTGGTCTTGGAGTAGGACTTAAAATTACTTCTAATTGGTTAAGAGCTCATCTTTCCTCAGACATAAGTAAACATTTTAATGACTCATTATCTAGAGACATCTAACAAGAGTGAAAGTTTACTCTCATATGGACCACCAATGCATTATTTTAGGTGGAAATTTTTTCCTTAAATAATGGTGATGAATAAGGTCACATTTTCATATAACAAGAGTAATGGCTTGATGACTTTGGAAAAAAAAAGGTTTACTTTTTTCTCTCTCATAAACTTCATTTGACTCTATGATAATGAGCAGAGTTTCAATTTAACATGTAAAGATTATAAATGTCAAGTATTCAGTAACAAATGCTAGAAATAACCTCTACAAATCTTCAAGTACCCTACATTAAGTGCTAGACATAATCTCTACAACTCTTCAAGTGCATGACACAAAGGGCCCCATGCTAATGCATTCCCTTCAAGTATTATCTACCAGTATGTACCAAGTTTGTCATGATCCCACATGCTCTTCAATCACAACCTACTAATATGTACCAAAGGTGACATCTTCCTACATGTCCTTCAAGCACTACCTACTTGTATGTACCAAGGGTACCATGTTCCCACATGCCCATCGAGTATCATTTTTAAATGATTGGGGGTGATATCATGCTTGGGACTTAACTAATCCAATTGATTCACCACTTGTGAGAGGCTAATGGTCACTAAGAAATAAGTATTGACACTTTATTGTGCATTATTATAGTCTTAGTATTGACATTACAAGATATCATATTTCTTACATATGTTCTTGGAATAGGACCTAAAAGTACTTATAATTGGTTATGAAATCCTATTTTCTTGGACATAAGGAAACACCTTAACAACTCAAGCTCTATAAACATCTAACAAGACTGAAAGTCTATCCTCATATGGACCACTATTGGGTTATTCTAGGTAACAAATTTTCCTTAAATAATGGTGATGAGTACAACCACATTTCCATACAGCAAGAGTAATGACTTAATAACTTCGAATTTATATATATATATATATATATTTTTTTTTTTTCCCTCTCTTAAACTTCATTTAACTTTGTCATAATGAATACAGATTTAACATGTAAAGATTATAAAATTTAATGCAATTTAAATTCATATTTATATTACATATTAATTAAAATATTATCATTACTCTAAAAATCAATTTTTTTTCAAGGAAAATCCAAGCAGATCAACTCGAGGGGATCACATCCCGCCAACCAAACCAGCAGAGCCTAACCCCAAGGATGTCAAGGAGAGTTGAACTAGTGACCTCCCAATGGTGAAATACTTCGGCATTGGGACCTCGACCAATTGTGCTAACCCTTGGGGATTATTACTTTAAAAAGAAATAAAATAAATAACTTGATTTTTATTTTAATTTCTCAATAAAATAAAATACATTTCAATTCATCTATTTTTAAAATATACATTCACCATTTTTCTAAAATGTTTGTGTAAACTCAATTAAATTAATAATTATTAATATACTCAACCAAACCAACAGAGCCTAACCCCAAATATGTTGAGGAGAATTGAACTAGTGACCTCCCAATGGTGAAATACTTTAGCAATGGGACCTCAACCAATTGTGCTAATCCCTGAGGATTATTACTTTAAAAAGAAATAAAATAAAATAACTTGATTTTTATTTTAATTTCTCAATAAAATAAAATACACCTTAATTCATTTATTTATATAATATACATTCACTATTTTTTTCTAAATTGTTTGTGTAAACTTAATTAAATTAATAATTATTAATATACTCAACTATGATAACTTGATAGAAAGCTATAAAATATAACTTTTAATAATTATAGTTATACTCAACTTATTTGATAAAAAACAATAAAATATAACTTTCAATACAACTATATTGATCATATACTTTTATTATTTTAATATAATATAGACATAGTTTAATTTATAAATGAAATGATTATTTTGTCAAATCCATTAATATAATTTTCAGGGAGATTGTGATTTCGTGTTGTTTAAAATATATTTTTAAATGCATAAATCAATTCAATATCCTTAGAAAACCCCTAAAGTATTTAATCTTTGCAAATTAAACAACTTAAACTTATAATTTTTAAACATTTGTATTAGATTTTAAACAAAATTGACAAAAAAATTACCCAGAGAAAAATCATTTCATCTATTAATTAAATTACACATATAACTTATTGATATCCTAACAACATTATATTTAATTATAAATCAATTTATAAAATATATTTTTCCCATATAAATTTTAATATATTTATATTAATTACATACTTTATTTTAATACAATTATATTAATTTCATATTTTTATAATCATATTTTTATAAAGTGTTATTATTATAATAATATAATATTTATTGTAAAATATGATTTTCAATCCCATTATTTTTATTATTTTAATAGGATTTATTATTGGCAAAATACTATTATATTTATTTATGATAATTTATGCTATATCAATTTATAAAATATATTTGTTTAACATAGTTATAGTTTATTATTTTAATTTGACTTGTTATTATCATTGTGGTTGAGATTTCCTGAATAAACTATGTAATATTTTTTATCCACGTTTCACATGGTTACTCTATCCATTCTTAGGGACCAAATAACTATACGAGTAAATGAGTGTTGAAGAAGAATTTTATATCATAAAGAAATTTAGTATTGGTTGAGAAAAATGTAAGAGAAAAATGAAATTGGTCAAAAGTTGAAGTGTTATTCAATAATTTTAAATTAAAATAATTAGAAATAATATTAAATTAGATAAAAGAGTTAATAATTAAAAACAACTATTTTGACTAGATTTAGATTAGGTTGCTCAGAATTTTTTTAAATAATTTATAATGAAATAAATAAATTAAGAACCATTTAAATAAGATTAAGATAAGGGCTTAAGTTGAATTGATAAAAATGAAATAATTAGAAATGAATGTTAAAACAAATGAAAGCATTAAAGATTAAAACAACTAGTTGACCAAGATTAAACAAGGTTACAAAGAAATTTTAAATTAAATTAATAATTAATAGATATTATTATAATAGAAATAGAAATTAAATTAAGAAATAAAAAGAAACTAATTGAAAATTAAATAACCACAGATTAGGAATTAATTAGAATTTTGAAATGTAAAATATTATTAAATAATTATAAATAGAACCCGACTAAATCATAAGGGGGAAGAGGTCAGTTTATTGACAAGGTAAAAGGAAAGGAGCAATAACAAGGGACAAAGGAAAGGAATAATGAAGGACAATAGGAAAGGACCAATGAAAAAGTAGGGGGGTTTCAGTAGCAATTTTATTTATTTATTTATTTTAATTTGTTGACATTGTGACAAACACCCTCCAAAATTTGCTCCACACTTAATTTTTGGAGCCTACCGGGGATCTTACGATCATTCATTCCATAGTCTCTTTATGTTCAATCGATAAGTGTCAAAGGCACCTGCTCACACATGCTCAGTCAACAACAAGTTCATGAGTGTTCCATTTTATGTAAGCTTGAATAGGAATGGCACAAGTCCATCAAGAAGTGCATGTGTGATGTTAAACCTATGTCGACAATCAGTGTAAACTTTCATCTACAACATCTCACTTTTGATTGTGATTGTGCTTATATTTCAGTGAGTTTTCCCACTTGTTGCTCTTGCGTACCTTCACTTTCATAAGTGTTTCTTTCATGTTTACAACTTTCACTTTTACTTGTTTTCAGTAAGTGTTATTTCCATGTTGTCTTCATTATGGCCTGTGTCATTTTCAATGTCGTTTTCATTTCACAAGTGTCATTTTCACTTTCCTCTTACTGTCACAAATGTCATCTTTTGGCATGGTAGGCGTCGAACATTGAACAAATGTAGTTTTGGTTTGTTTCAAGGTGTAACTGTGGTGAAGTAAAATTCTAAGTGTGGACACAAACAATTCCTCTAGCCCGATAGCGAGTCTAGCCACAAACAAGATATTCTATGGAAGATTTCCTTAGGTTAGAACCAATTAAGAGGGCCTACCTCTTAGTATGCTTATCCCGTTTGATGATGACCTTGCTTGCTTGCTCCAACTATCTCCCATTTCCTTGTTCGAACACCTGAAACAAGTAAACAACATCAAACAACAACCGTGATAACAGACAAATTGTAATTCAACCTACTTAACAAGTCAAGAAGCATTATGCCATAAACATGTGAGATGACACATTATGTAGGAAATCAATCAATATTTGCATATATATTAAATCAAGAAGAGATGAAAACCATTGTCTTGACATTGTTATTCTCCTCCAACAAAACCAGGTTCCCACACACTTTCGTTAGCATTCCATGATGACCTAAACAATGATAGTTTTAAGGCTCTTCCCTTTAGGCTTCACACTAAACCAAATTCACACTTCTCCCTCACACACAAATAGAGAGCTACAACTATGAATAAATTGTTGATTACTCCAAACTTAATTAGCACTAGCACACCAATCTTAACACTAGCTTGTGCTTTGAAAAAAGGGAGGTTTATATAGCATGAATGGATGGGAGATGGTTCCTCCTCTCATGGGAGGAGGTCTTATCTCTTGAGGTAGTTCCATCCTTATAGGGGAAAGAAGTCCAAACTGACATCCTTGACTCCATCTGGCCCAACCATCTACTAGAGTTTTGTTACGAAGCTTCTAGAGCTGGAAGCTTTGGCTCCTTATTTAAAAAACTTTCCTAAAGAGGATCTGCGCAACTGGAACAAAGTTCAGTCGCTCTGGTCGGCACTAGGGACAGTTCTAATCCCTCATATCGGCACAAGGATAACAAAGGTCATTAGTGCCATCTTGTAAACTGGGAAAAACAAAATATTTTTGGGAAATGATGCAAAAGGGAATTGTTCTGCTCATGAGAGGGACACAATGAGAGTTTCTTCATGAAGGGAAAGCATGTAGGTTTCACTATAGAGTTCCTCCAAGATCATGGAATGGGGAGTACAGGGACAGTGACAAAATTCTATGTAACAAATGCCCCCTAAAGCGTGAAGGCTGAACTAAAGTGAGGGGTGAAATGCTTTATGAATCAGTGAAGGGAACCAGAGTCTATTGTTAGAAAACCTGCAAGAAAGTACAGATACATATACATAAATGGAAAATCTATCAAATGATACATGAATCGTGGTATGGATGTAGCCATCCAGAGAAAGATCATGCAAATGGATCCAGGCATGGGTGCAGCCATCCGATAAAGAGGATCATATCGAAACCAAGGCATGGTCGTAGCCATCCAATAATTAGAAGGATCACATATGATTACTCATGGTATGGTCATAGCCATCCATTTGAGAGAGACATGTAATATATCAACATAACCATGTCACACCGCTTAGCAACTTAGACTTTTGTAATCTGAGCGTAGGGTCTTGTGCTCTGATGAGCCCCAGAAATGGGTAATGATATGGGCTCATTCTGCCTATTATTTTCATTTAATCCACCATTCTCAATAGTTTTGTGCATGTTTTTGAATATATTTATGTCAATAGAGTGAATGGGGATAGTCACTTTTCCATGCAGTCTAATGAGTGTTTATTGCAGATTTTTTTGGACAATTTTGGACAAGGACCAAGAATTTATGAGGCAAATGGCAACCAAACTCGAGGAAACAGGGATGAGGACTTGTAGGAGGGGTGTCTCCTTCATTAATGATCCCTTCCTCGAATTCTCCATCAGCAGCGTGGAGTACAAAGGCCCACATTGATGATTCCAAGGGGCAGTCGAGCAAGTCAAGTGGGGTTGTTGTTATCTTCAGTTCTAGACAGTCAAGTTCCTTAAGTTTAGGAGGACTATTGGGAGTCCCCACTTGTATAAATAAGAAGGCTTCAAGCCTCAGTAGGTTAGCCATTTCTTAGTCTATTTTCACACTTTTGTGCAGCATTGTACTCAGCTCATTTTCGAGCTCCTTTTGACACAGTTTTTATGTGATGTAACTGCTATTTTTTTTATAAATGAAGATGAACCACGTTTTGAACCAACACTAATCTTTTCCAAAGGGCTGAAGCTCTTGGGTTAGGGCCCAACCCAAGTTTCCTAGCACCTCCTTTTTGTATTTATATGTTTTTCTTCCATTCATAAGTTAATTTATGTTACATAGATTCATTTTGCTTTGTTAGAATAGGTTGATTTTGATGGTTAAAATAGTTGTTTTTGTTTCCAGTTGCTTAAGTAAGTTGCTGCACTGACCGAAAAAGATCCAAAAAGGCCAACAACAGGTCTTGATCTCCTTTCTCCCTTCCTGGGACTATGATTTGAGGTCAAGGTACTACTGCTGCCACCAAAAACATAGTTTTTTCTCTTTCATGCAACTGCTAGTGTGATACTTTGATTTGGAAGAGTTGATATTTGTTCAGATTCACTTGCTTAGATCATTTCATGTCCTTTTATCATAGTTCTCTTGCATGATTTTCTGTTCATAAAGTATTGTTCAACATTTTTCTGGTTTAGGTCAGAATTTAGGGTAAAATAGACAAAACTCTGTTTTTCAGTTCTTGCTTTGGTCAGTTTTGAGAAGTAAGTGTGCAGCTCTCTTGTAGAACATTCCAGCTCACCATCCCTCCATCAAACAGTTAGCACCAACTCACTTCTCCTAGATTTCCCCACTCCTTCGCCACATTTTGCCAATCTGCCCTAATTTTTGCGTTTTTTCACAAAGTTTCTTTCTTGACCTTTGAACAAATCCAACCATCTCATTCATCCCTGATCTTCCTTGACAAGTTCTAGACCCCTCAACACCTTCATCCAGCCTTCATTTCCCTTTTTCCATCAATTTTCCACATGCAAACCTCCAAAAACCACTTTCGGCCTCCTCCTGTAGATCCTCCTGTAGAACCTCCTGTAGATCCCCTACAACCTCTTGTAGAACTTCCTGTGAGTGAATTTTCAAAGTCTGATCGCAATGGAAGTCTTCAGAAGGGTACTGGGGGATTCTTAGGACCTCTCCACACCTTCCTCACCCTCTATAAAAGCCAAATCCATCTTCCTTTGCCATCAAACCTCTGCACAGTCATAACTAGATAAATTACAAGCATAATAATTTCACATAAAAGCACTAAAAAATACAGAATGACGTTTTCTTATCATTTCTTTTCAGAAGTAGCTTGAATAAATGAAATTTACCTTTTTAGTAGTAAATGGCACTCATTTCATTAGTCTTGATCTTTTTTCCTGCAACAGTAGGGTTAATTGGTAGATTGGGGTTTGCTGGGTTAGTGTTACATTTCAGTTTTCCTTCTCTTTTTGCAAGTAGAATAGCCTCTTTCGAGTTAGCTTTCTTTCATCACAGTTAAAAGCTTCTTCTAAGAATTCATATAAGTTGGATTAAGCTCCTAGCAAACTTGCGCCAGCTGATCAAGTGACAGCCTACAGTAAGAGCTAGTACTTGTGCATACAGCACCGTCGCTTCCAAGTTTGTTACGAACTACCGGGTTGATAAAAGTAAAGTAGGGAGCCCCAAGAGTTGCAACATTATTTCTACAATACTAGAGCTCACCATATTTTTAGCGCCGTTGCCGAGGAAGCGTCAGATTATTTTGTGATTATTGCTTTTCTTCTATTTTCTACTGCAACATTTTGCTAAGTAGTTTATTTCAGCAAAAGTAGAGTAGTTTTTTTATTTCAATTCTGCAAAAGTAGATTAGGCATATCCTGGTTTCATTTCCATTCTGCAATTTCATTTCAACAAGCGTAGATTAGGCATTTTCTGCTTTCATTTCCATTCTGCAATTTCATTTCAGCAAGCATAGATTAGGCATTTCCTGCTTTCATTTCAATTCTGCAATTTCCATTCTAGCAAAGTAGACTAGTCATTTCCTGCTTTCATTTCAATTCTACAATTTCCATTTCAACAAGATTCATTTCAGTTAGTTTCAATTTGTTGTTCAATCCATTTTAGTTTTTCGGGTATAAGCAGAAAAAACAAAAATCACCCAAAAAGAAATTTCCTTTCATGCCTCGTAGGAACAGAGACAATTCAAGAAAATTCCTACCCAACACCCCCACCACATCGCTAAGCCATCCTTCTCTCTTCTTCGATGGTAGTGATCCAGAAGAACCTATAGGTGAACCTCCAGAGATATATGAAGATCCTATAACAGAAGCAGAGCAAGAAACCATTCCTCCTGAGACCATGGCTGAAAAAAAAAAAAACGTTAGAGGAAATGGGGAAAGAATAGAAGGTGCATTTCCTATCTGAGAGACCAATGGGGACACTAAAATGAAAAACATAAGTCCCTCAGCCTTACCTCACTTCCATGGATTGACTACCAAAGATCCTGATACCTTCTTGTTTGAATTTGTTGTTCTCTTTCGAACCTATGACTATATAGAAGACGAGCAAAAGTTGAAATTGTTTCCTTCTACCCTCAAGGATGCAACTTTACATTGGTTTATGGGGTTACCTGGAAGCAATATCACAACTTGGGCTTAGATGCAGCAAGCCTTTAACAACAAATACTGGGACTACTGCAGGTCGAAGGATACCAAGGAAGAAATCTTCTGAATGACCATGGGAAGTGATGAATCTTTAGAAGACTATGAAGAAAGGTTTCAGCTTAGTTATAAAAGGGCCAGGTGCACACTTGACCCCGAATCACTGAAGTTGGTCCAGCTCAGAGGAGTCCCTGAAGACCTTCTAGATACCCTCCATTTATTGGCTGGGGGAGACATCTACCAATTGCCTTATGATGACATAAAGACTGTGTTTAGAAACCATTCCACGACAGCCAGAAAGATAGGTAGGGGAAGTCAACCTGTAGCCAGTACACCCTTATCCAGTTCATCCCTTAGAAGTGAACTTGAGAATCAACTGGAAGATTTCAAGAGTGAGATGAGGTAGAATCTTGCCATGCAAATGGATACCTTGTGTATCCAAAGGAAACAAGAGGAATCTAAGAGGGCTTTAGCCATCTTTTGTCCCAGGTGCACTAGGAAGCATCCTAGGAACGAATGTCCATTGCACTCAATAGTAGTGTGTCTACTCTGTGGAGAAGACCATCCTACGAATCATTGCCCTTCCTTTCTCGGAATTAAAGCTACATATCAGGGGGGTGAAGGAGCCACTGAACCACTCTATTTCATGAACCAAAGGAGGCCACATGGACCCAGACCTTACTAGTAGGGGATGCAAGGGACATCCCAGAACTATTACAACCCCAATCAAGCCACTTCCATGCCTTCTTGGGATCCCCCTGCTCATCCTTCCTGGTCCACACCCCCTCCTTGGTCGTATCCTCCTCAATACTAGGCTCTGCTAGTTGCTCAATCGTTTCACTCTTATGCTCAGCCACAACCTCAGTGGAATGCACCTCATCAGGGGTGGAGGCCCCAGTACAACTCTCCTCCCGCTATTTTGCTTCCACCACCTGCTCAACCACAACCATTACCTCCTGATCCACCAAGACAACCCCAAATACCTACTCAACCGAACCCCATAACAAACAGGCCTAGCAGGTATATAGTGGAGAAACATCATGCCCGACCTATGATGTGGAAATTCAGGAGATTAACCTACGACCTGGGAAGGTTCTCCTAGATAGCCAACCTCCTCCTAAGGAGGATGAGGAAGAAAAATAGGAAAGTGAACCAAGATTCATTCCACCCTTTCCTAAGAGACTAACTGAAACCACACAACCGACCCCAGAAGAAACTGAACTTCTGGGAGAATTGAAATAGTTATGTGTAAAAATACCACTTCTCCAAGCCATAAAAGATGTACTTATCTACAACAAGTTGATCAAGGAGAAGTGCTTCAGGCACCCAGGCAGGCGCAAGAGAGATGCTCCAACTATCAATGTCATAGGACAACTGTCCAACCTGATGTTGGGGCAGGTAATCTATCCGAAATATATAGACCTTGGGAGTCCTGTAGTCGATGTCCACATCAATGGCACCATAATCCCCCATACCTTGATTGATCTAGGGGCTACCATTAATGTGATGACCAGGGACACTATGTTCGAGCTCAATCTTCAGGGTTCCCTGAGGAATACCACAACAGTACTGCAGTTAGCAGACCGCTCCATCGTGACCCCTGAGGGGATTGTGGAAGATGTAATGGTCTCTATTGACTCCTGGGAGTACCCTGCTGATTTCCTGGTTCTTCATCCAAAGCCAAAGCTCACTGGGTATTCTCTCATCCTAGGAAGACCTTGGTTGGCTACTGCAAATGCCTACATCAGTTGTCGAGCTGGTAGCATGACAATCAAGAATGGGCATATGTCCAAACATCTAGTCCTATATCCTCCTGCCCAACCTCTGTTAGAACATGATTTAACTCTCTAGTTGGAGGAGGAAGATGAGGATGAGGTCTATTCCGCACCATTGTTTACAATAGAGGCTACCCTAGGGGGCCCACAAACCGAGGATGACCTTATTGAAAACTTGATTCAGAATCCACCACCCAGTGTGTTGCCATTAGAAGAGTTGGTGGAAGAAACCCAATCCAATGCTTTAGTTGATCTCTGTGTGGCTGATCCGACCCCTCTCCGAGTTAAGAATGTGGAATTCGGCCCAGAAAGAACCTTGAAGATCAACACATCCCTATCCACTTCTCAGAAGAAAGAACTATTTAGCTTATTGAAAAATCACTTGGATGCTTTTGCTTGGAGCTATAAGGAGATGAAGGGAGTCCACCCTTTAGTCTATACTCATCACATTTACATTAAAGAATATTGTAACCTAGTCAGGTAGCCTCAAAGGAGGATGAATCCAGCCCTTAAGGACTTTGTCAAAGAAGAACTGCAAAATTTGTTGGATGCATGATTCATCTACCCCATCTCTGACAGTGAATGGGTCTCTCCTTTGGTGCTAGTGCCGAATCAAAACGAGAAGTGGAGAATCTGTGTAGATTATTAGGAGCTAAACAAGGCCACCAAGAAGGATCATTTCCCTTTGCCTTTCATAGATCAAGTGTTAGATGGCCTGGCAGGGAAGAAGTTCTTCTCCTTCCTAGATGGATTTAGCAGGTACAACTAGATCCAAATCAGCCCAGAAGACCAAGATAAGACCACTTTCACCTGTCCTTGGGGTACTTTGCATACCGGGTCCTTCCTTTTGGGTTGTGCAATGTTCCCGCTACTTTCCAAAGAGTAGTACTGAGCATATTTGCTGAATTGGTTCATGATTCAGTGGAAATCCATATGGATGACTTTACCCCTTATGGTTCTAACTTCCATGAAGCTTTGACTAACCTGGGAAAAGTTTTAGCCAAGTGTATTGAAATGAACCTGTCCCTCAGTCCTGAAAAATGCGAATTCCTGATGACTGAAGGGATCATGCTAGGTCATACAATTTCTCAGCAAGGATTACAAATGGATCCCAACAAGATTGCTATCATCCGAAGGGTCCCACCTCCTCAAAAGGTAAGAGATGTTCGTAGTTTTCTAGGCTTAGCAGGGTATTATCGAAGATTCATTAAGGATTTTAGTAAGCTATCCTCTCCATTGTTTGGTCTTTTGGGAAAAGATGCTGAGTTCATATGGACTGACAACTGTCAAGAGGCTCTGGACACCTTGAAAGGTAAACTAGTAACTGCCCCAATTTTGAGAGGTCCAAATTGGGCCCTACCTTTCCACATTCATACACATGCCTTGAAAAAAGTGATAGGAGTAGCCTTAGGGAAAGTTGATGAGAAACTGCCTTATGCCATATATTTTATAAGTAGAAACTTGTCCAAGACAGAATTAAACTACACTGTAACGGAAAAAGAACTCCTAGCTGTAGTCCATTCCCTAAATAAGTTCAGACACTACATCACCAACTATCAAACATTCATACACACTGATCATGCTACAATTAGGTATTTGATGAATAAACCGGATGTAAATGCTCATAATATTATATGGTTACTTTTATTGCAGCAATTTGATTTGACCATTGCTGATCAATCGGGTAAGGAAAATGTTGTTGCTGATTTTCTATCTAGACTAGATCTGCGTGCAGGTAAAGAAGGAACGGTGGATGATCAAATGCCAGATGAACACCTATTTTCCATTTCAGTACTCTCTCCATGGTTTGCTGATATAGCAAATTACTTGGTTTCATCACAGTTTCCGCCACACCTGTCTTCAAAAGAGAAGAGAAAGATCACGAGGAAAAGTGCCCCATTCACCTATATTGGGAGAAATCTTTTTAAACTTGGCCCAGATCAGATTTTGAGGCGATGTGTCAAGGAGGAGGAAGTTTTTGACATCCTCCTAACCTGTCATTATGGGTCCTGTGGAGCCATTTTGCAGCAAAGAGGACTGCCTTCAAAATTCTGCAAGCAGGTTACTATTGGCCCACTCTTCATCAAGATGTCAGAATATATATCAGCCAATGTGACCGTTGTCAAAGGATGGGGAAACCTACTCCGAGGGATGAGATGCCCCTGCAAACTCAAGTGACTTTCGAGCCATTTAAGAAGTGGGGCATGGAATTTGTGGGTCCTATCAACCCTCTTTCAAAACAGAAATCTTACATCATTGTGTGTATTGATTATCTGACAAAATGGGCAGAAACAAAAGTGATCAAGGCAGCAACAGAAGAAAAACTAGCTGAGTTTTTAAGGGAAAATATCTTCTACAAGTTTTGCTATCCAAGAGAATTAGTCACAGATCAACGGAGTCAGTTTACCTCCTATCTGATTAGAGACCTGCTCACACATCACAAGATTAAGCACAGAACTTCCACCCCTTATCATCCACAAGCAAATGGACATGTGGAAGTCACTAATAGAGCTTTGGAAGAGATTTTGACTAAGGCAGTGAGTAGCAGCAGAAAAGATTGGGCAGATCGATTGGTTGACGCCACCTGGGCCTATAACACCACATGGAAAACCACCACAGGGTTCACACCCTATGAGCTAGTCTATGGGAAGAAGGCTCTGCTGTCAATAGAATTCGAATATAACACATTAAGGATGGCAGCTCAGCTAGACCTATATCTCAGCCACACACAAAAGGAAAGGTTACCTCAGCTAAATGGATTGGATGAGCAGAGATTGTAGGCCCTTCTCCGCTCAGAGGTAGTCCAACTTCAAAGAAAAATATGGCATGACAGACACCTCAAAGAAAAACAATTCCAAGAATGAGATTGCGCGCTGCTGTATGACTCAAGATATAAAGATTTCAAGGGCAAATTGAGGATGAGATGGCTGGGACCATACACAATAGAAAAATGCAATGATAATGGTTCAGTCTTGATCCGGACCATTGATGAAGAAGCCATCCCCATGCTCGTCAATGGGCATAGGTTGAAGATCTACAGGAAGCCCTTTTCCAAGCAAGAAATCATTGAGAATCTGAGGAAAACAATGTTGGTAGTGGAGCAGGTCTCTACCTCCACTCCACCCACACCTTGAGTAAAAAAAAAAAGAAAAAAAAAAGAGAGAATAAAATATCTTTGGGTGAAAACCTCTTGGAGGCACCCAGGGCAGGCAGTGAGGGTGAAAACCTCCAGGAGGCGCCCCAGTTGTCTCTCAGCAAAAAAAAAAACAACAACAACAACAACAAAAAAACCTAACTTCTTTTGAATGCAGTGCAGATAGCAGGAAGGTCACACAAGAGAAAAAGGACATGGCCAAGCTGCATGCACCCTTGATAGTTCATTCCTCCATCACCCCTATATTTTTCCAGGCCTTGGTCTCGCTTGTTCTAAAAATTTTGCATCCTACAGGAAACTCTGTGCATTCTACAGGAGGCTCCTGTAGAAATCACAAAGAGCTCAAAATCAAGTTTAGAAAAGAATCTGAGGGCTAGAAATTTTTTCAGAAGGCCTATGGACCTCCCTGCCACCATTCACCCTCCTGATTCTCCATTCCATCCCTGTACACCCACATTTCCACTCACTTTTTCTTCCCTGCACACACAAAAAAAAACACAGAATTTTGTTTCTTTTGTTTTTTTGAAAAAAAATAATGAATAAAACAACAACATTCTTCACTTGTCCTTACCTGATGCCTTCTAGCTGTTATTCCTTTCATTCAGAACCTTCTTTAGCTATCTCTTCAGCCCCTTCTCAAGCATCAGCCTGAAATTTCAGAGGGAGAAGTAGCTACAGGAAATCCTGCAGGATTCCTATAGCAACTGATCCCTTTAAAAAAACAAGCTCCAGAGACAGGGTCAGCGCAGCCAAGATGTATGCAACATGCAAGGAGCAGAACCTGATCGAAAAATCACTAGCATAAGCCACCAGTTCAGAGCATGCAAAGCACCAGCAGAAATGAGAAAATGAAGTGCCAAAGTCCGAGCATGCAGAGCACAGCAGCGACTAACAGGTAAGTGGCTAAACCTGTTCCTCTGTTGAATGAATATTATTTAGGAACTGCATGAACTATTGGGATGGTCATGATTAAATGAAATCGGTGGCTAGCTAACTGGCCACCCTTGTTCAGTTCAAATCACCCTCGTTCAGTTCAAAGCACCTTTGTTGAGTTCAAACAAGCTTTGCCCCATTCAAACAGCAGTTCAGATACACAGTCAACACGTGTGGCCTGTCAACTCGGGAAGAAAAAAAGCTCAGAACCGATAGTGGTGGCGGCGTATAATGGAATAATGGAAGTGATGGTGGTCAGGTGACATGAAATACCATAATGGCACTGGAGTAGGACCAATAGTTCGGATGGGGATAACGTACCCATCCTGCCACCTCACCTCGTCACCGCAGATCACGCCATCAGCTTAAGTACAGTGTGGTCTATGCCTCCACCACCTTTTGCTTTCATCTGCATCGACAAGTTCTCAGCTGCAATACTCACCTACCACCTTCAGAATAGCGAACTAGTCGTTCTTTACCAGTTTTCAAAACCCTCCTGCTTATCGGGCTCTACAAGAGCATTATTGCAGTCTACAGGAGCAGGAACACCGTCTACAAGAGGCTTTCTATAGGAAGGCCAGAGAGCAGCTCTGCAGAAGAAAAATTCAGAATTTTTGTCAAATTCGAGCTTGAAAAGAGGTAGGCTCAAAAACCCACTCTGCATGTGATATATCTATATAAGGTGGTGGATTAGAAGAAAAGTATTGGGTTGAAAAAAAAAGGAAAGAGAGCTCAAAAGTCTACCTGTGTTTTCCTAAATTCCATACAGTCTCTTAATTTTCTTCTCTGCACTCAAAAGTTTGTTTTTCCCCTTTACTATATTCTCCTATAAAAAAAAGGGATGCAACCATAGAAACCAAGCCTATGAAAAAAACAAAGTTGCAAGTCTGTCTACTCTGTGAAAAACATTGTTTTATATATTCTCTTTTCTGTCAAAATATTGATTTCTTCCAAAAGCTGAGAAGTAAATTCAGGTTGAGAATCAGGTTGAAGGGAGGGAAAAATTGCAAATTGATGTTGTGAAAAAAGTATGCGAGAAATTCCCTCTCAGGTTTCAGAAAGATAAACCTCAACTATTCCTCTGATTTTGGTCTTGAAGTTTGTTGCCTTCCTCCTCACTTAAACATTTCTAGGAGTTACTAAACACCATGCCAGGAGGGTTTATGAGAAAGGAGCCTTTGAACTCCAGCAAATTGGATGAACACCCAGAAGTGGTAGCCCTCTTCACCAAGGCAACTTGGATGCCTTTCTTTGAGAAAATTCATGGATATGATGAGGAGGTGACAAAGTAATTTTTAATGTCCTTAAGACCACATTAAAAAACCCATGCTACAGTCAGTTTTAGGGGTTTAACCATAGAGCTTACACTAGAATTCATCAGCAGAGTCACAGATCTTCCACTTGGGCTCCTCTGGAGCAAAGAAGAAAAACCATTAGGACAGGTTGCTAAAAAGACATTTTTTCAGCCTCATGAACATCCTGTAGAGGATAAGAATGGGGTCAGAAGGACAAGTTTACCTCATCCATGGGATGAGGTCAGCTACCAAATCATAAAATATATCTCTTGTGAAGGAAGGTTCAGTATAGTTTATGGTTATCACTTCAGATTATTGCACAAATTAAGATATGGAATGGACTTACCTGTAGCTAGAAAACTCAGTCTGCCATATTTTCTCCTCCAATATTTGATAGAATGTGGCACCAAGTTGAATGCAGGGGTTCCAGACCAACTAGCCCACCATGGGTTCATCAAATTATTGGTAGAGGATTCCCTACACACATACACCATCCCTATAGCCTAGGAAATTTTCAGGAACATGTCCAGAGAAGATGACATCAAAACTCTTACTGATGACCTTAGCCCATCTAGCAGTGAAGAGGAGGAGCAGACAGAGGAACTTGGAAAGGAAATTCATGAGGAAGCACAAAATATTCAAATAAAAGAAGAAAAAGAGGAAAAACAGAAAGAAGAAGAGAAACCAGACAAAACCACAGTTGAACCTAAGGCAGAAAAGAAAATAGCATCAAAAGCAGAGAAGAGGAAGAGGACAAAAGCTGAGAAGAACAAGCCCAAGAAAGCTCAGAAAAAGATTGCCACAGGAAAGGCAGAGACTCAGCAAGAAAAGGAGAAGACACCACTAGAGACAACAGAAACAAAAACAAAAACAACAGACACAAGAAAAACTGCAGAGGATGAAGAAAAAGAACAGCAAGAAGAAGTGTCTCCTAAGACACTAGCAAGGGAAGCAGCAGCTGTCCTTGCTGCATTGAGCACTCTAGCTAAGCAAAAGGGGAAAAGAAAAAGATAGACATCTATGTATTTCAAAGCCCAAAGGAGCACCAAAATTAAGGTAGGCAAGCCACAGCCACCATCAAAAGAACCGATTATCATTGAGGATGCACCTACTGTGACAAGAGAGGAATCTCCCTCCAAAATCTCTATCACCTACGAGAGAGGGAGTCCTAAGACCTCCACCTGGAAGGAAAGGATCAAATTGATGGACTCTAAAGCAGTCCTACAGGAGGCACAAACCTCTCTACAGGAGACACTAGCCAAGCTCAAAGAAACTGAAAAATTGGAAAAGAAGGCAGAAGAACAGTCCCAAGAGGAAGGTAAGGCCAAAGAAATACCTGAGCCAAGCCCTCAACCTAATTTAGGCTCCTATTACAATCTTCTAGAAGGTGGGAAGATCATCCCACAAAAATTCGCAGTGCCTCTTTTCTTTGAACTAGAAAAGGAATGAGTCAGGACCCACACTTGGATGCAGATTGCCAAATCTAAAGGGGTTGAAGATATAGGGCACATGGAAAATAGGTTGAGAGAGATGAGCAGAGAATTGGGCATGGTAAGGCACACAAAGAGCATAGAAGAGCTCAACCACAGGAAGAAAATGAACTATTAAAAAAGTAGCTACAGGAAATGGGACCTCAAGGAGGAGATAAGCTACCAATTTTGGAAGGACAACAACAAAAAGAGGGACCCCGGGTAGATAGTGAAGCAGCAGAGAAACAACAGCAAGAAGAAGAACTACAGACAGATAGTGAGACACTGATGAAATAGCAGTAAGAAAAAGAATCTTAGGCAGCAACTAAAGTGTTGATTTTGAAAAGACAGCTGCAGGAAAAGGAAGCCCAGATGGCCTACATGGCCAGTTGGGCAATGGAGGCCTTGCAGTGTAGACAGCCAGCTAGATCATATGCACTGTATCTCAAAGATCAGTGGCTCCAATTCCATATTAACACATTGGCCTAGAGGGGCACAACACCATTTCAAGATTATGGCCAATTTATGCATTTATGTGATAATAGTTCAGCCGAGGATAAAGCCAAGCTAGCAAAATTTTACCTTCACAACATGGCACTTCCTGACATGAATTTATGGGATCCAAATGCTGCATTGGGAGACCTACAACTCATGGCTATGGCTTCTTGGTTGAACCATGTGTTAGCCTCCTATTGCAATAGGTGTTCATATTTCATGATTGACAGTGGAAGTGCCAAATATGTTCATCTTTTCCATGATGTAAAAGTTCCATATTTGATGTGGCATGCCATTTTTGTTTCAGTTAAGGGAAGGCCAAACAGTCTAATCTTGGCTTCCCTAGGTTTAAATTTCATGTTTTAGAATATAGAGAATAAACATCTGTCCAAATTGTTTAATCTTGGCAGATTTGTAGATAGGTAGAGAATCAAGGGCACTCAACAGCTTAATCTGAGCCCCGGAAGAAATAAGCATAGATTTAGATAGGAGGATAGCTAAAAGAAAAGATGAAAAGTTGGGTTTGCTAGTTCAAGTGCACCCAAACCAAAAAGAAGATAAAATGCTAGGTAAGTAGGCTGGGTAGGTAGTTTTGTGGTGGCAGATTAATGAATTGTGATCCATTTTATGTTTTCAAGTGTCAAATCTATTCAGATCACAAGTATGAGGCAGTTTTCCATTTGGAGCAGCTCAAGTGAAGCATGTCTAACTTCCCTTTCTTCCTCTTCCCTCAAATCACTCACTAATTTCCCCAAAGGATATTGAGATCTGCTCAATAGTCCTAGATTTCTCCATTAAGCTCCTTTCCACCTTTTAAAAGCCTAAGTTGCTCATACTTAGCGCTTTCTCCATAGTTTCACACTAACTTCTAACTCTATTATGTAAATCCCTATGTTTTCCCCCTTCCCATATTATATATGTTATAAATCCTTTTTATATACATATCCCCTCCTTTGGTTGAAATATAACCATAAGTACCCTTGGGAATTGCTAAGTTTGCCTAAAACTTAGCAAGAACCCTCACTTTCCTCCTTAAACCTTCTTCTAATGCATTTGGACTTCTTCCAATGCATAAAAGCCTTTATCACTTCATAAAAACCCCTCCAAATGCAATCGGACCCCTTCCGATGCATTAAAAGCCCTCTTTTTACATTATTTAACCCCTCCGATCTCCAAAACCCTTCCTCCGATCATAAAAGGCCCCTTTGTATAATAAAAACCCTTCCTCCGATGGATTTCCCCCCCTCCGACGTGATATTGTTGTTAGAGGTGGTAACAATGCTGGCCCATATATATATGCCCCTGACCCCTCCGACGATGCGATATCGCTATCGCACCCGACGACGATATCGCTATCGCAATGCTTCATTTCCACATATTCCATATATCCCCACTTTACCGTTTAACTTAAGTTTTTTATAAAACTTGATTATAACGTAAAAACCCCGCATTTTCATCTATCACAAGCCTTATCACAATATTCCCGATGGTAAAGCGCCGATGTGATCGCAGTCGTCCATCATCCCGCCCAGATCAACGGTCCATATCATTTCGGCGATCGCCCATTTCGGCGATCGCATATATGTCAATCCCATGTCCCCGTTGATTGCCCAAATGCCGAGTTAATCTCAGTTGCCCATTCGGGCCCGCAGATCAACGGCCCTTGTTCTATCGTATCATTCCCATATATGGCTCCGACTGGCGGAGCCGAAAAGTTATAAAGTGCGGCGTGTAAAGATTTCGGGTCTGCAGACCCATTTTTATTAAACTCCGTTGATTGGGTTCCGCCGATGGGCCGAACCCGATTTCAATAAAAAGGGACCTTAATGCATTTTTGGGTCCGTGGACTATATCGCTCATTGGAGGTTTTATGTGTTGGGGACCGTCGATCCGTCGATCGCCGATTTAGCGCCAGGCAGGATTTAATCTAATGAACAGTGTCACTCCCGCCTGTGTTTTGTATGATTTTTGCGTGTAAATGGGTCTTTGCCTGTGTAAAAGGAAAATGGCCATTTTTCACAGGATTTCTTCCAGCGCCTGTGCCCGGCTCCAGTTAAATAAAATCATGCATTTCTAAGCCATTTTGGATCGCTCTAAAGCCCAGTTTTGCCAGCCTCGGCCTCAGCACAGTTGTTAGGTTGCATATCCTCCTTTGTTTGGCAGTTTTCTCCAGATTAAGCATTATTTTGATCGTCCAAGCGCCGATAGCATCCCAAAGGCCACGAAAATCATTGCATCAGTTATTTTTGCCTTGAAAGGGCAGAAAAGGGGCGATTTGACAGTTTAAAGTATATCAGGGAAAACAAAGTGGCCCGATTCAGTGTCAAAGGGTATCAGTGAAGTGGCAAAGTGTATGAGTGAAGTGGCAAAGTGTATCAGTGAAGAAATATCAGTGGAAGACTTTAAGCTCGAAGCATATGAACAATAAAGAGCCCCCACCATAGTCAACGAGGCAGTCCTGAGCCATTATGGCTCACCAAAGCAGAGTTAATGTGCTCCAATGCCACTTAACAGCAGCAGAACCACCTAAAAGGAGCAGATAGGAGATTTAAGGCCCAGATTTTGCAAAGACAATGTACAAAGACACATAGGAGCAGTGCTGCAAGTCCCAAGGCGCAGTTATGGCAAAATTGCCAGCGCATTGCAGCAAAGGACCAATATTTATTCATTCTTGAGGCTGCTGCCCTAGCACAGCTGTTAGATAGACATTTTTTCATTTATTTCAACAGATGTTAGGTTAGAAGCATTTATTTCTTCAGATTTGTCTCATATCTACTGTTGTAGATATTTTTTAGATATTTTCTCTATTTATACCACCCTCTGTATTGTGAAAAGGGTTGGTTGGTTGTATTTATCATTCTAGACTTGTGCTGTAAGCTTAAGAACTTCTATAGTCAAAGATTGCTGGAATATTTGCATCTGAACTGGCTGGTTGTGCTTTCAATGGCTGAAGAGCTTGATATGGAATTCTCGTGCTCGCTCATGATCCAATAAGTCTTTCCTCCCTCTGTTTATCAGTTTATATGTATCTGTATCATATATATATCATAATCTAAGTTGCAGGAAGAAGGAATAGTTCAGAACTGGTTTTCATGCCCTTTGTGCTCAATTCTTGTAACCTATGTTTTCCTCTGAATTAGTGATGAATATGCATACTTAATTGATCATGTTTAAGTTATTTCCTTCATTTCTGAATGCTGTCTAGGAATTCTTCATTGCTCCTATTTAGCCTTCATCCACTTTCCCTCTTCGGCTGGATGAGAGATCCTTAATTGCCTCTCATCCCCTAACCTCCATTTCATCCTTGTTCCAGCATTAATCATTGTGCCATGTGTAGCTATCCTGCTCCATATTCCTCTCTTCTACCAAAGAAAACACATCCATCAGTTCACATTCATGGACTCCATGCCCAATGGTTTGAACTTCTTAAACTTTGCATGCCAACTCTGTCTGAATCATCAACCATCCCACCAAACTTAAATCAAACTCATGCACTCATATCTAGCCTAAAATCACCCCTAAACAAAGCTAAATCATAAAGAGAGAGCCCTCTCTGACTGCTGGTAGGCTAGGACCTGCAGTCCAAAGATTGGTTTGTGGTTACCTCGGCCGTATTCCCTTAGGAGTCAAAGGGAACAACTCGAGTGATAACATAATGGCGACTCCGCTGGGGAGGAATAATTTGTTTATGACTGTAAATCCCCAATTTTGATCAGTTTGCCTTTCGAATAAGTCTCAAAGTTGTTTGGAAAAATCCCAAAAAAATCAAAAAATCTCAAAAAATCTTAAAATATTTTGTTTCCTGAAGAAAATTCCCCTTTTCTTCAAGTTTATTTCATATTTAGCTCTGGTCTGTGTTGGTGGATAGATATGAGACCCTTCAAAGTTGATTTATCCACCTGTCGACTCCACATAATCCTCATAATAAAGACTCCGTTGGAGAAATGAACCCAAAAGAAATATATGAGCAGATCAGGCTATTGACCCAGATTATTATCCAAGGGGTCATGTTCTTTCTCTTCCATAAAATTTTGTTGTGTATATTGTATTTTAAAGACGAGTTTAAATTTGATTTTTATGATTTTCCTTTTGAAAATGTTGAGGAAAGCTCTCCTTGCATATTAGAACAGCAACCTTTAAATGTTGTTGAAGATCATCATCCAGCCAAGGAGGAAACAAGTATCAAAGCAAATCATCCTATCCCTGTTCATATCGAGACCAGTCATTCAATCCCTGTACATAATCCCGTGCCACGTAAGGTTCCTGATAGATACAAGCCTCTCATTTTGCCTCCCATGCTCAATCCTTTGCCTAAAGATCATCCTGAGTATCTCCCAAGATTTGATGGAGAGAATGGAGTTACTGCGCAAAAGCATATCCAGGCTTTTGAGGACTATCTTAATATATTTGAAGTAGAAGATGAGGATGTTAGTATTAGGCTGTTCGCCCTTTCTTTGCAAGGCGAAGTTAGGACTTGGTTTAAAGCATTGCCTGAGGCTAGCATCTCTAATCTTGAGCAGTTATTCAAAATCTTCCTTGATAGATGGATGATCAAAGTCAATTTCCTCATGCTCATAGAAGAATATAATCAGTTAAAAAGGCTTCCAAATGAATCTGTTCAACAATTTTATGACCGGTTCAATCAAGTTTATCATTCTATGCCTTTAAATATAAGACCTCCTCTCGATTTAGCTCTGTTGCATTATCCAAGAGATTTTGATGCAAAAATTGAATTCCGTTTAAGAGAAAGGAGCCAGTCTACTATGAAACAGATGCAAGAAATGGTTGTGGACGTGGAGGCAAATCTGAGAATGAGGGAGAAACAACGCAAGGCAGAGCAAGAAGAAGAACTTCTTTATTTGTTAGAAGAAGCAGAGGAAAGGATGCAACAGATCGCAATGAAAGTTGAATGTCTAGAGCACCAGAACACATCTGTTTTGCAACAGGAAAGTAGTAATATTCACGAACAAACCTACCACAAATCAGATGACATATTCATAGAGCCATATGTGAAGGAGCAATCTCCTGATATACTGTGTGAATATAATAGCTTCTCTTCTTTCAACTGTCTGCCCAAATATGATCTGTATGATGATGATTATGCTCCTCAAATCCATATCAACCTTGCAGAGGAAACAAAAGATATTTTGGGAGAAAGCAGTGTTCAGGTTCAGTTGCCTGAATCCAATGATCTGCTTGTCCATTTCAGCTATGAAGAAGAGGAGGAAAATACAGAAAATTTTGATTTCAGCGAAGGAACTTTACCATTTTGTTTTGAATCTTTTCAGTTTATTAGGGAGAATTATCATGCAGTTAATAATCAAGTGTCATCAAGTTTTGATATTGACCATCTAGAGGAGAGTCAAATCCTTGCTCCTAATGCATTACCTCTAGATTTGCAGCCCCAAAGTGCCACTGAATGTCAGATGCAGAAGACTCGGAAGCAGCAGCATGCGTTCAAATGATCCAAGTAGTTCCTCTGCCTATTTGTTTTCAGTCATCTGAGTTATTTGAAGAAAAAGAGGAGCAGCCTGTGCAAATCAGTCAAGTGCCATTTGAGACTGTTTTTAATGAGTTGCAAGTATCGCTCCAAGTTTTGTGCAATCCATTAGATGGCAGGCTGAGTGATGAAGGAAATCAGTTCTCTTCTCCATTAGCAGGCTGCAAGGCTCAATATCAAGTTGTCGATGATCTCCCGATTCCAAGGCATGATAACAATCCTAAACCTTTGTACAGTTCTTTAATTCAGCTCAGCAATTGTGAATATATATTGCAGAACCCTTTTGTACAATGTTTAGATTCAGCGAAGGAGATCAGCAGTTTCCTCATCTTCTCAAAGATTAACAATGCTATATCTGATGGCAAGATCCCCATTTCAAGCACCAGCAAGCACAAGCAGCAAAGCTCATTGATGTTTATATTGCTTAAGTGGTTGCATTGGCTATTTCATTTCACCTAACAGCAAAGTAAGTGCTGGTTAGGGTAAGTAGGTAGGATTAATAAGGCAGCCAGCAAAGGGAATTTTGTAGAATTCAGCAACAATTAAGTTCAAGGCCATCTGACCTGTTGTTCTTGACTTTTCACAAGGAAAAGCCATCCCCATGTGGAGCCACTGTTAGCCTCCTATTGCAATAGGTGTTCATATTTCAAAATAGACAGTGGAAGTGCCAAATATGTTCATCTTTTCCATGATGTAAAAGTTCTATATTTGATGTGGCATGCCATTTTTTTTTCAGTTAAGGGAAGGCCAAACAGTCTAATCTTGGCTTCCCTAGGTTTAAATTTCATGTTTTAGAATATAGAGAATAAACATCTGTCCAAATTGTTTAATCTTGGCAGATTTGTAGATAGGTAGAGAATCAAGGGCACTCAACAGCTTAATCTGAGCCCCGGAAGAAATAAGCATAGATTTAGATAGGAGGATAGCTAAAAGAAAAGATGAAAAGCTGGGTTTGCTAGTTCAAGTGCACCCAAACCAAAAAGAAGATAAAATGCTAGGTAAGTAGGCTGGGTAGGTAGTTTTGTGGTGGCAGATTAATGAATTGTGATCCATTTTATGTTTTCAAGTGTCAAATCTATTCAGATCACAAGTATGAGGCAGTTTTCCATTTGGAGCAGCTCAAGCGAAGCATGTCTAACTTCCCTTTCTTCCTCTTCCCTCAAATCACTCACTAATTTCACCAAAGGATATTGAGATCTGCTCAATAGTCCTAGATTTCTCCATTAAGCTCCTTTCTTCCTTTTAAAAGCCTAAGTTGCTCATACTTAGCACTTTCTCCACAGTTTCACACTAACTTCTAACTCTATTATGTAAATCCCTATGTTTTCCCCCTTCCCATATTATATATGTTATAAATCCTTTTTATATACATATCCCCTCCTTTGGTTGAAATATAACCATAAGTATCCCTTGGGAATTCCTAAGTTTGCCTAAAACTTAGCAAGAACCCTCACTTTCCTCCTTAAACCTTCTTCTAATGCATTTGGACTTCTTCCAATGCATAAAATCCTTTATCACTTCATAAAAACCCCTCCAAATGCAATCGGACCCCTTCCGATGCATTAAAAGCCCTCTTTTTACATTATTTAACCCCTCCGATCTCCAAAACCCTTCCTCCGATCATAAAAGGCCCCTCTGTATAATAAAAACCCTTCCTCCGATGGATTTCCCCCCCTTCGACGCGATATCGCTGTCGGAGGTGGTAACAATGCTAGCCCATATATATATGCCCCCGACCCCTCAGCCGATGCGATATTGCTATCGCACCCGACGGCGATATCGCTATCGCAATGCTTCATTTCCACATATTCCATGTATCCCCGCTTTATCGTTTAACTTAAGTTTTTTATAAAACTTGAGTTATAACGTAAAAACCCCGCATTTTCATCTATCGCAAGCCTTATCGCAATATTCCCGATGGTAAAGCACCGATGTGATCGCAGCCGTCCATCGTCCCGCCCAGATCAACGGTCCATATCATTTCGGCGATCGCATATATGTCAATCCCATGTCCCCGCCGATTGCCGAAATGCCGAGTTAATCTCAGCCGCCCATTTGGGCCCGCAGATCAACGGCCCTTGTTCTATCGCATCATTCCCATATATGGCTCTGATTGGTGGAGCCGAAAAGTTATAAAGCGTGGCATGTAAAGATTTTGGGTCTGCAGACCCATTTTTATTAAACTCCGCCGATTGGGTTCCGCCGATGGGCTGGACCCAATTTCAATAAAAGGGGACCTTAATGCATTTTCGAGTCCGCAGACTATATCGCTCATCGGAGGTTTTATGTGTTGGGGACCGCCAATCCGCCGATCGCCGATTTAGCGCCAGCCGTTGGATCTGCCTTCGCGCGATCCAACGGCCAGGATTTAATCTAATGAACAGTGTCACTCTCGCCTGTGTTTTGTATGATTTTTGCGTGTAAATGGGTCTTTGCCTGTGTAAAAGGAAAATGGCCATTTTTCACAGGATTTCTTCCAGCGCACGCGCTCGACGCTAGTTAAAGAAAATCATGCATTTCTAAGCCATTTTCGATCGCTCCAAAGCCCAGTTTTGCCAGCCTCGGTCTCAGCACAATTATTAGGTTGCAGATCCTCCTCTGTTTGGCATTTTTCTCCAGATTAAGCATTATTTTGATCGGCCAAGCGCCGATAGCATCCCAAAGGCCACGAAAATCATTGCAGCAGTTATTTTTGCCTTGAAAGGGCAGAAGAGGGGCGATTTGACAGTTTAAATTATATCAGGGAAAACAAAGTGGCCTGATTCAGTGTCAAAGGGTATTAGTGAAGCGACAAAGTGTATCAGTGAAGAAATATCAGTGGAAAACTTTAACCCCAAAGCAGATGAACAATAAAGAGCCCCCATCATAGTCAACGAGGCAGTCCTGAGCCATTATGGCTCACCAAAGCAGAGTTAATGCGCTCCAATGCCACTTAACAGCAGCAGAACCGCCTAAAAGGAGTAGATAGGAGATTTAAGGCCCAGATTTTGCAGAGACAATGTACAAAGACACATAGGAGTAGTGCTGCAAGTCCCAAGGCGCAGTTATGGCAAAATTTCCAGCACATTGTAGCAAAGGACCAATATTTATTCATTCTTGAGGCTGCTGCCCTAGCGCAACTGTTAGATAGACATTTTTTCATTTATTTCAACAGATGTTAGGTTAGAAGCATTTATTTCTTCAGATCTGTCTCAGATCTGTTGTTGTAGATATTTTTTAGATATTTTCTCTATTTATACCACCCTCTGTATTGTGAAAAGGGTTGGTTGGTTGTATTTCTCATTCTAGACTTGTGCTGTAAGCTTAAGAACTTCTATAGTCAAAGATTACTGGAATATTTGCATCTGAACTGGCTGGTTGTGCTTTCAATGGCTGAAGAGCTTGATATGGAATTCTCGTGCTCGCTCATGGTCCAATAAGTCTTTCCTCCCTCTGTTTATTAGTTTATATGTATCTGTATCATCTATATATCATAATCTAAGTTGCAGGAAAAAGGAATAGTTCAGAACTGGTTTTCATGCCCTTTGTGCTCAATTCTTGTAACTTTTCTATGTTTTCCTCTAAATTAGTGATGAATATGCATACTTAATTGATCATGTTTAAGCTATTTCCTTCATTTCTGAATGCTGTCTAGGAATTCTTCATTGCTCCTATTTAGCCTTCATCCACTTTCCCTCTTCGGCTGGATGAGAGATCCTTAATTGCCTCTCATCCCCTAACCTCCATTTCATCCTTGTTCCAGCATTAATCATTGTGCCATGTGTAGCTATCATGCTCCATATTCCTCTCTTCTACCAAAGAAAACACATCCATCAGTTCACATTCATGGACTCCATGCCCAATGGTTTGAACTTCTTACACTTTGCATGCCAACTCTATGTGAATCATCAACCATCCCACCAAACTTAAATCAAACTCATGCACTCATATCTAGCCTAAAATCACCCCTAAACAAAGCTAAATCATAAAGAGAGAGCCCTCTCTGATTTCTGGTAGGCTAGGACCTGCAGTCCAAAGATTGGTTTGTGGTTACCTCGGCCGTATTCCCTTAGGAGTCAAAGGGAACAACCTGAGTGATAACACCATGAACAAAAGAGGGTAGTGGAAATTCAGAAAATCATGGAAAAGGAGCTAAGTGAGCCCCTGATGATAAGGGCAGAACCATTGGATCTCATTTATGCCCACCGACACCTGGCAGCCAATCCTCAAGTTCTTCCTAACTATGTTGACAAGCAAGCACATTCTATTGCTCATTTTGAAGATATGGAGATATTATTTGGCAATGACTTCCTTCATGCCTGCATGAGAAGTTGGAATACGTTGTCACATAGCCTAAGGATCAGGGAGTACCACTCCCCAACTAGAATGAGGGAAGCTATGAGGAGAGTGCCCCTATATAAACAATCAATGCAAAACTTGAAAGCCAACTGGATTGGTCTTAAATTCAGTCCTCCACTGCTGCTAGGATTGTTGGAAGGAGTTAAGGAGGAGGAAGAATAGAAACAATGGGAAGAAGTGGATAGGAAAGCAGGTTTCCATGATAAAGAGGAAGACATCACATCAGAGGCTTGGGATGTCAGGGAATCTATTAGAGCTATTAAAGATGAAGAACTAGATTAGTTGCTCAGAGGATGAGCAACCCATTCAGCAGGGGGGTGATGATGAGCCCCAGAAATGGGTAACTATATGGGCTCATTCTGCCTATTATTCTCATTTAATCCACCATTCTCAATAGTTTTGTGCATGTTTTTGAATATATTTATGTCAATAGAGTGAATGGGGATAGTCACTTTTCCATGTAGTCTAATGAGTGTTTATTGCAAATTTTTTTGGACAAGTTTGGACAAAGGCCAAGAATTTATGAGAAAAATGGCAGCCAGACTCAAGGAAACAGGGATGAGGACTTTTAGGAGGGGTTTTTCCTTCATTAATGACCCCTTCCTCGATTTCTCCATCAACAGCTCGGAGTACAAAGGCCCACATTGATGATTCCAAGGGGCAGCCGAGCAAGTCAAGTATGGCTGTTGTTATCTTCAGTTTTAGACAGTTGAGTTCCTTAAGTTTAGGAGGACTATTGGGAGTCCCCACTTGTATAAATAAGAAGGCTTCAAGCCTCAGTAGGTTATCCATTTCTTAGTCTATTTTCGCACTTTTGTGCAGCATTGTACTCAGCTCATTTTCGAACTCCCTTTGAGACAATTTTTATGTGATGTAACTGCTATTTTTTTTATAAATGAATATTAACCAGGTTTTGAACTAGAACTGATCTTTTCCAGAGAGTTGAAGCTCTTGGGTTAGGGCCCAACCCAAGTTTCCCAGAACCTCCTTTTTGTATTTATATGTTTTTCTTCCATTCATGAGTTAATTTATGTTGCATAGATTCATTTTTCTTTGTTAGAATAGGTTGCTTTTGATGGTTAAAATAGTTGTTTTTTATTCCAGTTGCTTAAGTAAGTTGTTGCAGTGACCGAAAAGGATCCAAGAAGGCCAACAGAGAGTCTTGATCTCCTTTCTCCCTTCCTAGGACTATGATTTGAGGTCAAGATACTACTGCTACCACCAAAATTACAGTTTTTGCTCTTTCATGCAACTGCTAGTGTGATACTTTGATTTGGAAGAGTTGACATTTTTTTAGATTCACTTGCTTAGATCATTTCATGTCCTTTTATCATATTTCTCTTGAATGCTTTTTTGTTCATAAAGTATTTTTCAACATTTTTTTGGTTTAGGTTAGAATTTAGGGTAAAATAGACAAAACTCTGTTTTTCGGTTCTTGCTTTGGTCAATTTTGAGAAGTAAGTGTGAACCTCTCTTGTAGAACATTCCAGCTCACCATCCCTCCATCAAAAGGCCAGCACCAACTCACTTCTCCTAGATTTCCCCACTCCTTCGCCACATTTTGACAATCTGCCCTAATTTCTGCATTTTTTCACAAAGTTGTTTTCTTGACCTTTGAACAAATCCAACCATCTCATTCATCCCTGATATTACTTGACAAGTTCTAGACCCATCAACACCTTCATCCAACCTTCATTTCCATTTTTCTATCAATTTTCCATGTGCAAACCTCCAAAAACCACTTTCGGCCTCCTCCTGTAGATCCTCTTGTAGAACCTCCTATAGATCCCTTGCAGCCTCCTGTAGAACTTCCTGTGAGTGATTTTTTGAAGTCTGATCACAATGGAAGTCTTCAGAAGGGTACTAGGGGCTTCTTAGGACCTCTCCACACCTTCCTCACCCTCTACAAAAGCCAACTCCATCTTCCTTTTCCACCAAACCTCTGCACAGTCATAACCAGATAAATTACAAGCATAATAATTTCACATAAAAGCACTCAAAAATACAAAATGATGTTTTCTTCTCATTTCTTTTCAGAAGTAGCTTGAATAAATGCAATTTACCTTTTCAGTAGTCAATGGCACTCATTTCATTAGTCTTGATCTTTTTTCTTGCAACAGTAGGGTTAATGGGTAGATTAGGGTTTGATAGTGTTTGCTAGGGTTTGCGTTACATTTAAGTTTTCCTTCTCTTTCTGCAATTAGAATAGCCTCTTTCAAGTTAGATTTCTTTCATCATAGTTAAAATCTTCTTCTGAGAATTCATAGAAGTTGGCTTAAGCTCCTAGAAAACTTGTGTCAGCTGATCAAGTGACAGCCTACAATGAGAGCTACTACTTGTGCATACAACACCATTGCTTCCAAGTTTGTTACGAACTACCAGGTTGATGAAAGTAAAGTAGGGAGCCCCAGGAGTTGCAACATTATTACTGTAATACTGGAGCTCACCATGCTCCAACACGACCCGATACAAGTACAATTTATAACATTTGAATAGATGTGTTGACGTTGAACATGCTAGAAAATCGCTTGGTTACCAGCCAATGATGTAAACTATTAACAAGCGCGAGAGAAACCACCAATAATGGCAATGGTCCTCAAGGTAATATCAGCACAACTCACTGAATTTTATTAAAGGAACTGAAGTCGAACGCCCGTGAAATCACTCGGTCGAAAGCCAATGAAGTGAACTTGTTGTCGAGTGTGAAGAACTTGCCATTAGGGCATGCAAGCTCTAAGGTACTGGAAGGGAGTCTCTCGATCAACTTCCTGGATAATCAGCTAAAGTTGACAGAAAGTGATTGTGTTGAAGTAGGGACATAATGTATCCCACATCATAGACACGAGACAGAGGGATGCAAAATGATTTTGGATGATACAGAGAATCAGGGGTAAGTGTAACTACAGAAGGACAACTCTTGAACATATCGGTGACATGACTAGAAGTTTGGCAGCTTTTGGATCCATAGGATCAGTGGTCATGATGATGTGGCAGAGATCAAATGGAAGGAAAAAATGAACAGGCTAGCCTGGGAAGGTCAACAATAAAAAAGGAGGATACACCATCCCAACACGAAGCATAAAGTGTCATGTTCAAGAGTGAGCTTCTGACACAACGGATTAGATTTCCAAATTTTGCCCCACCATTTCTGGAAGGTACCCCAATTATTTTTTAATTGCAATCTTGAAGGGGATATCATATGCTTGCACTATAAGTTCATCCTTAGACGAATCCGACCTAGTAAGTTTAACGAGCCCTAAGAAGGAGAATCTCATGTTCGTCATGGTGACGAATCCGATGTCGTTTAATATTTTAACGAGTCTGACAAAGTTGTAACTCGGTATCTTTTTCATGTTTAGAGAGTTTGAAAAAGACATGGAAAAGAAAACTCCACATGGTCCCTTTTTGTACATTTGTGTCTCTCGAGCCCGAAAAGGTAGAAAATAATACTTGAGAGAACTGCTTGACCATTTCAGTCAAGGAGTACCTTTTTCGTAAATAGTGCATCCTAGCACAAAAAAGGGGTAAACGTATATTGGGCGCACGATGTTTCGCATCTGTTAATGAGTTCAAAACAACAAGAGCTCGGCTATCTTTTCGTGTTTAAAGGGTTGGAAAAGAGCTTGAAAGTGGACCCCCCATTTTATTCTCTTTTATGAGTCAAAAGGGAAAATACTCGGCAATCTTTTCATCTTTTACAAGTCGTAAAAGAGCTTAAAGGTGAATCATCCTGGAGAAACGAGTGGTATAAAGGGTAGCAACTGGTTCCAATAATGGAGGAACTACTCAAAACATGTAATGGTCAAGAGGTTGGCTAATAAAACCACTCATTGATGCGGTTCCTTAGGAAAGGAAAAAACAACCAAGTGGAAGCATATGATCTGCCAAAGAGATGGTGACGATGGAATAAAAAACCAAGGCTCATCTAGCAGAAATCAGCTGATTAAAATGGAAATCACGAGATGTAAATCGAGCATGAGTTCATTATTTCACAAGCTTGAACCATGGAGAACTCTGCTTGGATTCAGTTTCATGTTTACACAAGCTTGAAATGAAAAACTATGCTTGCTATAAGTTTGCATACCCCCAGCATATTGACTCAATCGAGGCACATGCCCCCCAAGCTTCATTTCAGTCAACTAGGTGAATGGAATGAAGGTTCACTTTCGAGATCTTGGAAAGACTCAATTGGGATCTTACGAGACCTTAATAAAAGACTCGATTTGGAAAAGGGAGTTGTTTCATTTTTTGAACGAGGTTGACACAACAAAAGAACTATCCTCAGACATCTGTTTTATTTTTAGTGAGGTTGATACAGGAAGAAACTGTCCTTGGGACACTTGTTTCATTTTTTAACGAGTTTGACACAAGACAAATAACTATGCTCGCCCTTTGTTTCATTTTTTAACGAGGTTGACACAAGACTAGGAGCTATCCTTATCACATATGTTCATGAACCATACGTGAACATGGCTGCCAAGAGGTCTTCACTAGATGGAAGAACCACGCTCTAGGAGGAATACATGTCATTTGGTATCATAGATAGATTGGGTTCCAATGCCCCCAGTACATAACGTACAATACCATATGTGTGATCATCAGCAAATGTGGAGATGGAATGGGTAGCCACATAATTAACCTATGGCAGGGAAGGTACTGCTTGCAAACAAGAGTCGATAGGAGACAATGGTTGTAAAGGAAGTTGTTACACTAAAAAATGTCACCATGACTATTTACAGTTAGGATGACTCTATCAACAGTCATGCTACCCTCTTAGGCAAGTCTTATGCCTCTGCTCTCCATGTCAAACTCCAAAAAGAGAGAAAGTCTTTCTAAATGTATTTAACTCTGGGGACGCAGGTTCTCTCAACCTTACCTGCGGGGACGCACCCAATGTTCACAAAAGCTGCGTCTTTGGACGCTCTGTATGTAAAGGGGCAGGTGCGTCCCCCTGTAAAGGTTAAAATGCGCAAGTTTCATCTTTAAAAAGTCACTTGTGGTCATTTCTAGAGCATTCTAGAAGGTTGTTCGACGTGTATTGAGCGCCTCCAGATGGTTCATGCACTCCTACCAAAGAGGAACTTATCCCATCAATAAGGGAGCTATCCCATCCAAAGAGGGGATTATCCCATTGATGGTGGACCTGATTAACTTCCTCTTGAGCACTATAAATACAGGCATTGGGCCAGAAGGAGAGGAGGTTGAAAGCTATACATTTCTAAGGGTAAATGCTGCAGGAATTAGGACTCCCATTTAGAAGCTTGTGAGGAGAGATTGCCATCTTTGCTTGTTCTATTTGGAAGTGGGTGAGCTTTGTCAAAGTAAAGGAGAACTCTTGATGGACCCTGGGAGGGACTTGCACAACACCAAGGCTCAGGTTGTATTTGTTCCTTTTGTTACCTATTAATGCAAATGAGTCCATTCTTCTCAATAACTTGTTATTTATGAGTTGTTTCATGTACTCCTTGGTCTATGTGTTAAATATGTTTTATTCTATGAGATTATCAAGTGCTATTTAATCGTTTGATTGTTAGTGTATGCAGGTTTCAAAGTGAAGGAGGAGCTCATCCGGATCAGCGGAGCTGGACTGCTACAACAGCGTTGGATTACAGGTAGGATCTAAACACTTGATTTCCCGTATAGTAAATGCATGTTTAGAGAAGGATTGCTCTTGTTTGTCTTGTTTGTCACTAGAGAGTCTTAGGCTCCTAGGGAGGTTGGTTGTGTCCGCACAATCGACTCTTTCCGCCTGACAAATTGGTGACTCCGCTGGGGAATCCATTGATGTGAAAAGTCTTTTCCTTTGTGTGAACTTTGCTCTGAGAAAATTGGTTTATTTTTCTGGTTTTGGCTCTGTGACTTGGTCTTTGGGTGGGTTAGCTTAGGATTAGATTCATTTTGGTTTTTTTTGAGTTTTTCAGTAGGACGCACCCTCTGAGTGTTACACAGTGCGTCCCTGGACGCACTGTCGCTGTGTGCACGGAGCGGGCCCGCACCTGTTCTAATGGGTCGCCTGCGTCCCCTGCTAAAATTTGAGAAAATTCCATTTTTTGCATTTTTTGCTCTTAGATTTTGTTTTTTCTTAGTTTTTACTGCCCAGATTCATTAGTCCTTTGTCATAGATCTTCACCTGAACTTGTTTCAATAGCATTGAGTGTTTTAGTGGATTTCATCGAAGTTTAAGCCCTAGGGTTTGATTTTTGAGTAGGTCTTGTAGTGACTTTGGCGGTAGAAGTTGTCAAGCCTTAGATCTCTCTGGTTTTGTCAGCATTCTAAGAAGTCAGACCTGTCGTAAAGTCTACCTGTGTGAGCAACTTACCATTGAGTTGTCTCTTTGGGCAAATTTCGAAGTGCTTGTTGTTTAAGTCTTGAATTCCATTTTACAAAAAGAACAAAAAGATTTGAGTTTTGTTTTGACTAGTCTTTTGATTCTGCATTAGCTGGTCCTTGATTTGATTTTGGTCAAGTAAAACAACCTAGAATCATCTTTGTGAGCTTTTGCCTTGTTAGGATTGCTTAGATTAATTTCCCTTTTGATTTGCTTGTGAGTCAAGTTTTCATAGATTTTATAGCTTTTGAGATTGTTTTTTGTTAAGATAGGTTTATATGCTTAATTAAAAAGAGAAAATACAAAAACATCTCCTTTGAAAAGTTTTGTTTCAAGTAGCTTTGAAAAGTTTTGAAAGAAAAAGAGTTTTTTCGTGCACGTAAGGAGTGGTCATGTTTGTATGCTTGAAAAGATAAAGAGAATTGTTTCTTTGATTGTCTTTTCTAAGGAAGTGGTTTTCTATAAAATTTGCATCTCTCAACTCTCTTAGTTAAGAATTTCATTGAAAAAGGAAAGTAGCGTAAATCATCTTAGGTGCATCTTTGTAGTGGTTTGAGTCGAGTCTACACACCATTGGTTTCACTTCCGCTACCTTTTGTCTTTAAGAAAAACCATAAAATTAACGCTTAAAGTAAAATCGACGTAGTAATTTTTATTTACTAGGGCTCTGAAACACCAATTTAGATCAGGCTAGTGTCTTGGAGTAGGTGAGTAATTAACTCTCCAAGACAACAAAACCAAACAAGTAGCTTATCTTGTGATAGAATAAATCCAATTGTCTCATTTGTACTCTGGGAAAGCTCCTCTTAAAGGAGAAGCACGAGCTCGTGTCCGAACCAGTGAGGGGATCAATCCCCCCTCGTTGGGAACGACGCCAGACAGGCACGTATTACAAACGGTAAACCTCGGATTAACCATTGTCGAGGAGCCAAGGGTCACTTGTCGGTAAACCTTGGATTATTGTCAAGGAACCGGCAAGGGGATTGAGCTTGCTACTCTGCCCTTGCGTGCTGTCGGAGTTTAGATTGTTCCCCCAGGTGCATTTGTTGCGGTTGGTAACCTTAGTGACCATTATCTTTAGGATTCTACCGAGGTGACGGTGGAGGGAAGGTCCCACTGTACCTGGAGCAGACGTCGGCTAGACTCACTTGGATTTTCTGGGGGGTTCACTTCACTCGAGACGGTTAAAGTGGAGGAACTTGGTCCAGTCTATTCATTAAGCAGGTTGCCGGGGTAACTGTTCCACCTGCAACTTCTGTACTGAATCCGGCGATGTTGGGCTTCATCACCAACTAGCGCTTTCGGTCTGGAAGGCTACTGTTTGTGCTTGGTTTGACGCTCTAGATTCTTTAGGCGTGTGATTCAAATTTGTTTGCTTCTTTAGAGACTTTAGGTGGTTTGTTTTGAAATTTTATTTTGCTTTCGTGTGTAGTAGTTAAAAGTTTTTAGCTGTGGCGGAATTACCGAGACAGTCCCGTAGACTTCGGGGCCAGTCTCCTGAAGTTGTTTCTGTGGCCGAATTGTTGAGAAGATCCCGTAGGCTTAGGGGATCGCCTCCTCGAGACGACCCGGGTAATCTAGAAGGTTTAAAGGTCCTTGTAACTCCTCCTAGTGGCAGTAGAGTAGGTTCACCTGAAGAAGGAGAATCTTCCTTGGTAGTCCATTCAGATTACCAAGGCTTAGAGACAGGTTATAATCCCGAAGCTGTTACAGTTTCTGAGCTTGTTGGTAGTTTTTCGTCTGCTAGTGATACAGGCGAAGAACCAGAAATATCTGAACCTGTTACTCCGACTTCTAGTGTTCCTGATTCACCGAGAATAGAAAGAATTATCACCGAAAATCTTCCTACTGGTTTGATTGCTATTGAAGAACTTGCTCCAGAGGAAGAAATAGGCGTCTCTAACCTTGAAGATCAACTTACTATTGATCTAAGGGAGCGTGAATCTATCTTTACAGTCCTCCTAGAAGTACTACTTGGTACCTTTCGTTAACCAATTATTTAGACAACTTTGGGCTAGGTTTTTCTACACCTCGTACTCCTTTTCCACCTGGAGGTATTCATACTCCTGTAAATATGTCTGGTCAGTCATCCGTGTTTACTCAAAGTCCTGAATCTTTCTTACACGGCGGTCCTTTTGTTCCCACCGGGTATCAATCTCTTTCTGGTACCTTTGCGGGGGCATCTCCTCAACCCGTTGATCATGGGTTATTAGTTGGAAACAGTGGTAATATACCATTGGGTGTAGGAGACATTTACATGATGTCAGGTTCAGTTCCCGTTTCCCAACCTCAAGGTGGCCAATTACCGCCTGGGGGGCAGCCTCAGTTAACGCCTGGGGGGCAACCTCAAGGTACATCATTTGTGTCTGGGGGGCAACCTCAAGGTCAGTACGCGCCTATGGTGCAATACATACCTCAAGGTCAACCCCAGCCTCAATATGTACCCCAGGGTCAACCTCAGTATCAATATCAACCTCAAGGATGGCAACCTCAAGGATGGCAACCCCAAGGGTATCAACCCCAAGGGTATCAACCTCAAGGGTACCAACCTCAAGGTCAAGGTCAACCCCAGTATCCGTATTTACCTCAAGGTTATCAACCTCAAGGTCAATACTCAGGTCAAGGTTATCAACCACCTCAAGGTCAATCATATGGTCAAAATATGGGAACTGCACCTTACAATTATCAATCCTATCCTCAATCCGGTTATGGATCTCAGTATCCTCAACCTGTTACGGGTCAATACCCTGGAATGTTAGTGTGGGATCCGTCACAGGGTCAACAGGTGTTGCAGCCAAGTATACAGTTGGTACCTCAAGCTGGACAACCCGTAGTTTCTGGTCCACCCCAGCAACCGCAACCTGTCCAGTCAAATGTTCAAACTTCTGTAACTTCGGTAGTTACTCAGCCGCCAATTGCACCTAGTACTCCATCTCAAACGGCTGCTGCAACTACCGCCACATCTACCATACTTACTTCTGGAGTATCGACGGCTCCGGTTTCTACTGTCTCTGTAACCACTCCTCAGACATCTTTACCGTTGTCTGGATCTACGATTCAAACCACGGTCCAGATGCCTGCAGGTCAGCCTGGTATAAGTACGGTTGTCACTACTCAACCTCAATTTGTTCACCAACCGTACCAGGGACAGTACCAACCTGGGCAAGCTGTCCAACAACCGGTTTACCAGTATCAACCGTATCCTGGGTACACTTATCAACAACCTCAACAACCCCAGTACGGTCCGGTTAATCCTGGTTTTCCAGGAGGATATAATATCCCAAATGCGACTCCTGTTCCTAGTTATCCTGGATATCCTCCTCCTGGGACTGGTATTGTGACCCAGAGTTTTAGAGATCCTAACCGGCAGTTACCGTTTATCGCAACTTTGGATTTACCAGACTTGACGCGCCTAACGAACGATCCAATTCAATATCTTCAGTTCTGGCCGCCAATGCCAAATAAGTTGCCCAGTGATATACCCAAGTTCGAAGGTAAGTCTGGAGAGGATCCGTCCAATCACGTGATGACTTACCACCTCTGGTGTGCTTCAAATTCTATCTCGGATGATTCGATCCGCTTACGTCTTTTCCAGCGTACACTCATTGGTCTCGCGGCCAAGTGGTACATTGAGTTACCACGGGCCTCTTTTTACAATTTTAGCCAGTTAGCTACCTCGTTCTTAACTCACTTTCAGTTGCCGGTCAGATACGATAACGGCACGGAGTTATTAACTTCACTAAAACAATCGACGTCCACGTATATTTCTGATCACATTCATGAGTGGAGACGTCGAAGAAGGCTAGTGAAAGTTTTTATCCCGGACCAAATCTTAGCTGAATGGTTTGTTAAATCATTATTACCGAAGATTACTGAAGATGTAGCTAAGGCCGGAGTAGTTACTGAGGAGCAAGTCATTGCTCAGGCGCAATACCTTGACTTAGTTTACACTCAGTCGGGTACGTTACACGAGAAGATTCCGGATCTTCCAAAGTCGAATCAAATCGCTGCTGCTCCTTCGGGATCTCATGCCGCTGATGGTATGATTGGTATCGTGAATACAAAGAGCAAGAAGAAGTCTTCCAAGGCTTCAACTACTCCTATTATCACTTTGCCTGATTCCCCGACAGGAGAGTCTTCTCCTGAACTTACCGCCGATATTCACGCTGTAGAGTCATCTACGGCCAAATCAAAAAACGGTGGAAAGAAGAAAGGAAAGAAGAAGGCTAAAGCAGACAAGGCTCCGAAGGAGAAAACGGAAAAGTCGGAAACCAATGACGAAAAGCGCAAACCTCGATATCCTTGTCTTATTTGTGAAGAGGATCATTTTACGAGAGATTGCCCTCATCGGGCCGAGGTTGTGAAAATAGTCAAAGGTTCTCCCACTCCTGCTGTGTTAAAAAATCCATTTCCGGAGCAGGAGAATAAGATGATAGGTTCTTCCTCGAATGCCAGTGAAGAACCCATTTTGATGATGTCTCATGTGAGGATTGCGACTCGATCGCAAGATTATGGTAGTAAGGCTCCTGTTGATGGTAAGGAAGCAGAATCTTCTCACTCTAACCCATCAACCTCAGCTCCTGGTTCCGATCCACTACAGATCGAAAAACCTAACCCGGACTTAGTAATTAAACCGCCCGCCAAGGGTGTACTTCGAAGGTCTGCTTTCAATCCACATGCGAGAGCAGCCCAGAATTACAACATTGTTGAGGACTTAGCTGTTTCACCCTCAGCAATGTCGGCGTTAGAAGTGCTGCAATCATGCCCAGCACAACGAAAATTACTTTTGTCGGCTATCGGAGCTGTTGATGTTCAGGACCCGAACCTGATAATCTTCGATCTAGAAAATAGTACACCGCGTCTCCCCCATCAAATGGCTTTCCAAATTCCAGTGATAGTCAAAAACAGGCCTATTCATCGGACTGTGATTGATGAGGGAGCTTCTACGTGTATTATGTCGATTCAATGTTGGAGATCTCTTGGTTCTCCTTCGTTGAACCAATCCCCCACCATCCTTAAGGCCTTTGATGGCCGTGGGTTCCGTCCGTTTGGTATTCTACAGGAATTGCCTATAGGGGTAGAAGGTAAAACCGTTAGTCTGGATGTGGAAGTGGTTGATGCCCCTCTAGACTACAACCTTCTTTTGGGTCGAAGTTGGTCATATGCTATGACAGCGGTCGTTTCATCGGTCTTCAGAGTAATTAAGTTTCCACATAACGGTAAGATCGTGACTATTGATCAGCTGACATACTTTTCATCCGACCCAGCCTCTTCAGAGAGTATCCAGCATGTCGGTAAGACGACAATCCCTTATAGGGACGTTGGTGTAGGTTTAGTTAAAGATTCCGGTTTACTGGGAACTTTTCCTCTCCCTCCACTCAGCGTAGACCCTTCATTTGCAACAATTCATATGATTACATCAGAAAACATTATTTATGATGATCCTTGGATTGTCCCATCTGAATCTGAGATAGACTCATTCGGTGATGCTATGCCTTTGAGTCCATATGAAATTGCTTATGAAGCTGTCATGTCTTTTACCGACTCGCGTTCAACCGAAATCGACCAAATGAATGTGGTCAGTGAAGAATCACTTTTCACCTCAACCTTAGAACGGATAGCGTTTCCCGAAGTCGTGTCATCTGACGAACAACTTCGCGAAATCCTAAGTGTAGACGATCTACCATGGGAAGATCTCCATCACAGATCTTCGTTTTTACCTAAGGATGATGCTTTTGAAAATGATTTTTCATCTATCTTTACCGCTGAATATGTCAAAGACGCTCAGGATCCAACGAAACATTCTGATTCAGAGTTGAATTTAGGGAATATTTCTCGTACTATTCCCATTGATATTTCAGTGAAGCCCGGAATTGAGGAAAACATTCATATAGGTGCCGCATGTACAGAAGATGAAATCCAAACTTACAAGGCCCTATTCCAAGAATTCCGCGATGTGTTTGCCTGGTCTTACGAGGAAATGCCGGGAATCGATCCTGCCATTGTTGTTCATGAAATAAAGACCTACCCGGATGCTAAACCCGTCCGGCAACGGTTGCGTCAGATTCACCCTCGAAAAGCGGCTGCGATTAAAGCAGAAGTCGAAAAGCTGTTGAAAGCAGGTTTCATTTATCCGATCCCGTTAACGGATTGGGTATCGAATATTGTTCCGGTCAACAAGAAACAAGGAACAATAAGAATCTGTATCGACTATAGGGATATAAATCGAGCTTGTCCAAAAGACAACTATCCTACGCCTTATATCGATCAAATTATTGATGATTGTGCCGGAAGTGAAATGTTTTCCTTTATGGATGGTTTTTCGGGCTATAATCAAATCAATATTCTACCTGCCGACCAACCAAAAACGGCATTCATTTGTCCATGGGGGACATTTGCTTATTGCAAATTACCTTTTGGGCTTAAGAATGCCGGGGCCACTTTTCAACGGGCGATGTCTTACGCATTTCATGACATCAAGCACATTGTGCAACCGTATCTCGATGATTTGCCTGCTCATTCTTTACATCGAGCTGATCACCTTGTCCACCTACGAGCAATCTTTATGAGGTGTAGGCATTATCGAATTCGGTTGAATCCCCACAAGTGTGTTTTCTGTATAGAAACAGGTCGATTGCTGGGATTTGTTGTTTCAAAAGCCGGCATTCGCGTCGATCCCTCGAAGGTCGAAGCTATCATCAAATTGCCTCCTCCTTCGAGTTTGCGCCAACTCCAAAGTTTGCAAGGGAAAGCGAACTTTTTACGCCGATTCATCCCAAACTACGCCGAGGTCACTAAAGGTTTTACACGGTTGTTGAAACAGAACGCTCAATTCTTTTGGGACGAGATTGCCCAACAATCTTTTGATGCACTTAAACACGCGTTGACCCATGCACCGTTGTTGCATCCTCCCAACTACAACCAGGACTACTTCTTATACCTCGCAGCTTCGCATTCCACCATTGGAATGGTGTTAGTTCAAGAAGATGAATTCGGAGCGGAACATGTGATATATTATCTTAGTAGGACCTTAAATCCCACTGAGCTAAAATATTCGCATGTGGAGAAATTGGCCCTGGCAGCCGTTCAAGCTGTCCAGCGTTTTCGTCACTACATTCTTCTCCGTAAAACTACAGTTATTTCGGATTGCAACCCTATGATTTATATTTTGACAAAACAACTGCTAGGGGGCAAGTACTCTAAATGGATCGTTATCCTGCAAGAGTTCGACTTGGAGTTCGAGAAGTCCAAGTCTAAGAAATCCTTAGTTTTTGCGGAATTGATGTGTGATTTCCCGCGTGCTGACACAGAGACTGTGGCAGAGGAGTCCATTGCGGACGAATCTTTGTTTCTTATCAGTACTTTAGATCCGTGGTACGGGGATATAATCATCTATCTCCAAACCCAAACCTTTCGGCCTGAAGCTTCAAAGCGGAACGTCGAAAAATTCGGTTTCAATCCCAGCAATACAAAATTATTGGAGATACACTTTATCGCCGGGGGGCAGACTTAGTTTTTCGACGTTGTTTAACTCACGAAGAGGCTGAGAGGGTTTTGAATGATTGTCACTCTGGAGCATGTGGCGGTCATATGTCTGGGTATGCCACAGCTCAGAAGGTGTTGCGCGCTGGCTATTTCTGGCCGTCTATGTTTAAAGATTGTATCATTGCAGTCCGGAAGTGCCACAACTGTCAAGTGTTTGATCGCAAGATGCGCGCACCACCTGCTCCTCTCCACCCTATAATTGCCGTTGGTCCATTCGCCAAATGGGGTATCGACTTTATTACTTGTAACCCTCACTCGGCCGGGGGGCATGCGTATATCATCCTCGCGGTTGATTATTTTACTAAATGGGCCGAGGCGATGCCTACATTCGACGCAAGCGGCAAAACAGCTGCAGTTTTCGTATTCAATCATATTATAACTAGGTTTGGTGTCCCACAAGCAATCATTACTGACCATGGGAGCCATTTTCGAAACATCATGATGACTGAGCTTACAAGCCAGCTTGGTTTGCGCCACGATAGCTCTACTCCTTATTATCCGCAAGCCAACGGTTTGGTTGAGTCTATCAACAAAGTTCTGGTTATCATGATCCGACGAACCATTGGTATTCATCGGTCGAATTGGCACAACATGTTATTTTCAGCGCTATGGGCATACCGAACCTCAGTGAAAACTTCAACAGGGTTCACTCCTTTCCAGCTAGTTTATGGCTTGGAAGCTGTGTTACCCATTGAATGCGAAATCCCATCACTTCAAATGGCTGTCGAATTACTTCCAGCTACTTCCGAAGAGGAGAAACGTTTATTGTACTTAGCTAAATTAGATGAGACTCGACGTGACGCTACATTGGCAATCGAGACTCACGCGAAGCGAATGAAAGCTCAGTATGATAGAAATGTGACCCCTCGAAGTTTTTCGGAGGGAGACCTAGTGCTATTATATGATCAAGCTAACGATAAGCTAGGTGCTGGAAAATTCGTTCCTATGTGGCATGGACCCTACATTGTAAAGCGAAAGCTAGCAAAAGGGGCTTATGAGCTGGTAGATTTTGATGGGGACTCTTTGGGTAAACCCAGAAATGGACTTTACCTAAAGAGGTATTATGCTTAAATGGTGGGTATGGAGAATTTTTAGTTAGGTTAGGTTTTCTTTCTAGCTAGTATGTTTGTTAGTTAGTCAGTGTGCTTAGCTTAGAGAGTGTGTTTTTCGTCGTTATTCTGGCTTATCTTGGTTTTACTCTTGATATTGCAGATGTCGACGCCTCTCCAAACATACATTGGATTTGCTGATGGTGCTTGTCGTAGTACACGGAATATCTCTTCCGCAGCTTGGGTTATCTATTCACCCTCTGACGAGTTAGTTTCTATGCATGGGGTAAGCCTCGGTCAAACAACGAACAACATTGCAGAATACAGTGCAGTGGTTGAATTATTATCCGAATCTATTTCATTTGGAATTCGACGTTTGATAGTGAGGTTAGATTCTGAACTTGTTGTATTACAGCTTAATAGAGTTTATGCCATTAGAAATCCTGTGTTATTAAGGTTGTTTTTGAGAGTGCGTCTCTTGGAACGTGAATTTGATTACATTGAATATCAGCATATTCCAAGGTCTTTAAATACATTAGCAGATGCAATTGCTTCTCGAATGTTGGACAGACATTTACGATAATCATGCAAGTAAATTTAAAAACATTTCATCACATATGTTAAACAAGATAAGCCGGTAATAGTGATATATATATAGATAGGAGTGTGTCAAAAAATATACATCGTCTTCGATCATAGGTTGAAAAACACCTTATGATCGGCAAAAATGATAAAGTACAAAAAGTCAAAAATGTCACATGTGTCTACAAAGTGACTAGCCAATCACTGGTGGTGCTCCCTATACGACACCACTGCACGGGCTACCTTACGCAAAAATCTCCTAAACGGTCCAGGGACTGCGACTACATAGCGCTGAAGCCTGATAGGAATATCATCCATGGTAGTCTCAGGCATATCCGCCGTCAGACGCTCTAGATCATGCTCCAACTCAGCTAGTACCTCTGCAGCCGCGTCCTGTGGGGCCGGTACCGGTGCAACTGGATGTCTCCTCTCAAAAGGCCGGAGGTTGGCTGGGCGCTGTGGACCAACATCTGCATTTTGAAAATTTTTACTGTCAGTTTTGAGACGATATATATAAAAAACAAAAAAAAATACATAATTTGAAAACTTGTGAAAAATAAAGTACCTCTGTCATCCCATTGTTCTCCCTGTGGAAGAACCATGTCCGGATCACCTCGAAAATCTACTCCGGCATACGGAAAGTCCTGGATCGAAAAAACCTGGTCCTCTAACCAGTGAAAATAACTATCAGAGAATCGAACAACTGCCGCGCCCTCGTCAGGATGCCGGGCCATCACCGCAACCCATCGTACCAGCTTTGGCTCCCGAGGACCCAAGATATCAACAGTGAGTTGCTGAGGGATCAGCATCGGAACTCTCTCTAAGGCAAAGCTCACGACTAAAGGCCCATATCCAAAAGTTTTCAGTCGTCCGTTCTTTGCCTTAGTCAGTTGGCTCTTCATATTAGCCGACACAGCATCACACCAGTTGAAAATGGTGCCTTGGTAACAGTCAATTGCCATCCGCATTTGGGACCCGGAAGCAATGTGTAAAGCGGCTGCGCCGCAAATTCTGGTAACCGTGAAAGCTATAACTTTGAGTTCACGCAGAGAGATGTGTTTGATTTCCACGCCTTTCGAATGGTGTGCATTGGGTGTGCACCAATCTTCCCGGAGACTAACAAGGGATTGGCCACCCGGCCTAGTCCCGGCTAGATTGAGTTGCTCGCCTCTATTTGGCAAGCCAGTGAGAAAGTATACATCAGAGGGCTCTATCTCGAGCTGGTGCCCTCCTATGTAAAAGCATTGCTCTTGAACGTTCCATCTCTCAACCAGCCATTCTAAGAATCTCACCTGAGCCCTCATGCCAGGTATGGCCCAGTATTTATATAGCCCGCATGCTTTTAGGGCATCAATGGAAGGTTGATGTTCAATTGCAGCTAAATCAACGTCCTCGTGCTCTCTTTCTCTCCAATCCAACATGGTGAGTGCCCTACACACCAAGAAACAATGATTAGAATTAATTTGGGGAAATTTGAATGGTTATTTGTGAGGATTGGGGTTTCAAATTCCGCATTCCACGGAGGACGCACCCCGCGTTTAGAACACAGGGCGTCCGGACGCAGCTGGCCTGAAGGTGGGCTGCGTCCCCCGACCATTTTCCTGTATAGGAAAAAGTCGGGGGACGCAGGTCACCCGAAGGGCACCTGCGTCCACCGAGAGCGCATTTTGAAACCTAAACCCCCCAAAAAACAAAACTAAAACCTAAAATACAATTTTAATCGGATGAAATTGAAGAGTAGGATGTTGTAAAATACCTGGAAGAGACGGCGTTCGATTCTGACGGTCGGATTTTCCGCAGCGACCACGGGAAGTTTCTTGCCAAAAGCCCTTTTTTCAACCTCAACAGTAAAATGGTAAAAATGACATGGTAAAAAGTCTTTTTATAGGTTTTTTGGATGAATTTGTTCATTTTTCACCATGGAAGGATGTTTTTCGATGTATTTTTGCCTATCTTAAACAGGTATGAGTAATGTGTTGTTTTTGTGCAGGACAAAGGGACTTAGAGGGAAAATTGTCATTTTTCACGAACCAAAATATCAGAGTCATCTTTTAAGCCCTTTTCTGACTCCTAAAAAATGAAAAGATTGCCGAGCGTTTCTTTTACACTCGTTAAAACGGAATTAAAAGACGGTCCCCTTATAGCTCTTTTCTGACCGTAAAATCAGGAAAAGATTGCCGGGTTTTTGTCGTTTCAAACTCGATACGGAAATAAAACGACGTGTCCTTGATCGCTTTTTACTTTTCAGGTCAGTGGCACTAATTATGAAAGTACTCCTTGGTCGCAAGATCAAGCGGTTCCCCCAGGTATTATTTTATACTTTTTCGGGCTTGAGGGACACAAATCTACGAAAAAGTTCAACTTGGAGTCTTCTTAAGTTTTTCAGACTCTCTAAAATTGAAAAACGCCGAGTTTCTCCTATACTGGGCTCGTTAAACATTTCACAGTAAAGGACCTGTTCAATTACAAACAGGAACGAACCACTCCTTCCTAGGGTTCGAATCAAAACTAGGTTGGACTCATCCGAAGGATGAGCTTATAATCAAGCATATGTTATCCTCCTCAAGCTTGTTAAAAATAAAGAGGTACTTGCCAGAAATGGTGGGGGAAAAGAGAGAAGAATGAGCCTATTTGTTACCTTTTGTCTCAGAAGAAACTTTATTACCACTCTTGAACACGACACTTTTCATTCACCTGGGTTGGGAAATCCTTTACCTCACAGTTGATCAAACCACTTTGAAAGTCTTTAACCGGGTTCCGGGGATTAACTTTGAGTTATTCATCACCAAGCCATCTGTCGTGTCGTTATGTGTTCAAGAGGTCTGCAAGCAAAACTTTCATCTGCAAAATACTTGTCATCCATTTGACCATCCCTGAGTCAGTCCTTACAGCAACATTTCTTCAACTTGAACAATGATTTCGTGTTGCGGGCTTGCCTGCAACGGGTCGCTTTCTATCGACATCAGCACATTATCTAGAGAGATGACTTAGAAATCGTCAGTACCTTGAAGTCTGCATGCATCAATGGCAGGTTTCTCGCCTTTGACGTCAGTTTACATCATTGACTTTCGATCGAAGGATTCCGTGAAATGTTCGACATCAACTCATTCATTCACATCTCATGGATTGTACTGGGTACTTTGAGAACCATTGACATTACTGGTGGTCTCTCTCACGCTTGTTAACAGTTTACATCATCGACTGGTAATCAAGTGGTTTCTACCATGTTCGACATCAACTCATTTATTCGCATGGCTAGAATCGTACCAATTCGAGAAGTAGAAATGAAGACCCTGGATCTAGTTTCCACCATCCAGGCTGCGAGGAGTTTTGTATTCATTATCTAAGTAGACTAATCATAAACAGATGGCTGCGCCCATACTGTGTCTACAAAAGTCTATGATTATGATGTACTGCAAGATCATTCCTGTATCAGAGTAGTTAGTCTGTTAGTTAAAGTTTTAATCTGAGTATGGGAATGCCTACCTCAGTGATGATATAATCTTATACATGTATTTTGTGTTGAAAATTGCAGGTTCTGACCAGGCTCTCCACGAGATAATCCTTGAAATGATAAAGCGCTTCACCCTTCCTAGATAATACAAAACCCTAATCTATTTCAGGCTTCGCACTTTAGGGGGCAATCTGTTACACTAAAAAATGTCACCATGACTATTTACAGTTAGTATGGCTCTATCAACAGTCATGCTACCCTCTTAGGCAAGTCTTATGCCTCTGCTCTCCATGTCAAACTCCAAAAAGAGAGAAAGTCTTTCTAAATGTATTTATCTCTGGGGACGCAGGTTCTCTCAACCTTACCTGCGGGGACGCACCCAATGTTCACAAAAGCTGCGTCTTTGGACGCTCTGTATGTAAAGGGGCAGGTGCGTCCCCCTGTAAAGGTTAAAATGCGCAAGTTTCATCTTTAAAAAGTCACTTGTGGTCATTTCTAGAGCATTCTAGAAGGTTGTTCGACGTGTATTGAGCGCCTCCAGATGGTTCATGCACTCCTACCAAAGAGGAACTTATCCCATCAATAAGGGAGCTATCCCATCCAAAGAGGGGATTATCCCATTGATGGTGGACCTGATTAACTTCCTCTTGAGCACTATAAATACAGGCATTGGGCCAGAAGGAGAGGAGGTTGAAAGCTATACATTTCTAAGGGTAAATGCTGCAGGAATTAGGACTCCCATTTAGAAGCTTGTGAGGAGAGATTGCCATCTTTGCTTGTTCTATTTGGAAGTGGGTGAGCTTTGTCAAAGTAAAGGAGAACTCTTGATGGACCCTGGGAGGGACTTGCACAACACCAAGGCTCAGGTTGTATTTGTTCCTTTTGTTACCTATTAATGCAAATGAGTCCATTCTTCTCAATAACTTGTTATTTATGAGTTGTTTCATGTACTCCTTGGTCTATGTGTTAAATATGTTTTATTCTATGAGATTATCAAGTGCTATTTAATCGTTTGATTGTTAGTGTATGCAGGTTTCAAAGTGAAGGAGGAGCTCATCCGGATCAGCGGAGCTGGACTGCTACAACAGCGTTGGATTACAGGTAGGATCTAAACACTTGATTTCCCGTATAGTAAATGCATGTTTAGAGGAGGATTGCTCTTGTTTGTCTTGTTTGTCACTAGAGAGTCTTAGGCTCCTAGGGAGGTTGGTTGTGTCCGCACAATCGACTCTTTCCGCCTGACAGAAGTGCTTGGTGACCAATGAACAACAATTGATCAATGGTCACAATTCTCCCTTCATGTGGAAAACAAACCACATGGAAAAGTGAAGAAACAAGAGCTCCCATGACACAAACATAGTCGTGTCCAAGGAGAAGATTGAAATCTAATGAACCTTGGACTACCATCATGTCTATATAGACAGTCTTCCCTTCCAAAGTAATAGGGAACTTCAAAAGGACCCCCAAGGGTTGACTGGTTCCTCTGTTGAAAGCCAACAAATTCTGAGTGATAGGCACAAGCTGTGGGGAGCCCAAAGCTTTCCAAGTAGTAGAAGACATAATGCTGATAAATGCACCTTCATCTAATATAGTGCCATGTACTACCATATTATAGGCTTGTACTGTGATCTGGAAAGGCACATAAGATGGAAGGCAGAAAGCATTCAAGTGACTCCAATTGAAATAAACAACATAACTACTTAGTGGGGGTATCATGTGATTTCCCCCATTCATTGCAGGAATAGAAGAAAGAATCTCCTAAACAATCGGAATGGGAGGGTCACTCTTTGATTCATTAGAATCTGAGGAGATGAGAAGAACATGAGCAGTATGATCACCACTCTCTTCTGGAATGGAGTGAGAAACTAGAGGCGAAGACAAGTCAACACTCTTTCCGACCAATAGTTGGTCACGAACAGACACGAGAGTCATGCTCACGAAGAGCAGGATGGGCAAGAGATGAATCCAAGTCAATCTCTTTACTGACTAGGACAGGGTTAGAAGAAAGTGTTGAGATTGCAACAAGATGATGGAGCTTAGTGAAAAAAGTCGCCTCCACTAAGTGGGCCCGCAGGCATATTATGGCGCAAGTTCTATTTTTGATCACAGTGTGGATGATCACAGTGTGGGTGACCACAGTGTGAGTGATCACAATGTGGGTGATCAAAGTCTATTTTTAGACTGGCTATCAAAAATAGAAAAGTCAAATTTTATTGTCTCATAATAATATTTGGACTATAAACTTGATCTTATTCTCTTGGAGCACTTCAGTTTGAGCTACAGATGTGGCCCATGCAGCTGTCAGAAGGAAGTACGCTTTTCTTATGAGTCAGTTGAGTTGTTGCATGCATGACTTCAGTTAGAACTCAATCAATTGAGTTTGGTGGAGTTGATTATGGAGTTGATGGAGTTGTGTTCAGTTTGACTTGGTTAAACTAGTTGTAGTTAGTCTAATTGCGAATAGACTAATGATGAGTTGTTAAACTAATTATTAACTCATAATACAACTATAGAATACATCAGTTAACTCAGTTGCATGTCAGTGCATGTTTAGTTCAGCAAGGACAGGTGTTAGAGAATCAGATTGCTATCAATTGTGACTATAGTTGTGCATCAGATCTTGCACAATCAAGGGATTGAGTATGCCAATGAGTTTGCTCATGTATTTGCCCAGTTTGTAGCTTCTGCTCACGTCTTACACATTGTGAGTGATTCTTTGGAGGTGAAATATGAGTTTGGTAGACCATTCTCATTCATTCTTGAGCAGGTATTGAGCAGTGGAGGCAGGCAAGCAGTGGAATATATTTGGAGATCAGATCTTAGTTGTATTGTGTGTAACAGGTGGAGCTGGTACTAGATTGCTTGTGATAAGCATTGTACTTTGTAATGTTACATGGTCTCAATCATTAATATACAGATAGTGTGGGGCTTTTAGCGAGATGCTTTCCCCGGGTTACATACTGTGTTAATGTGTGAATGCTCTTGATGTTTTATTGTTATTGATGCTGCTATATTGATGATCAACGTAGAGGAGCTTATGTATTGTGTATGTATTCCACAATAGTACATGATCAGGATAATCTCTGTTGAATATGTGTTAAATTATTCAAAAATTTCTACATGGTATCAGAGCTGTTGATCATCAGATCTACTATTCAGGAAGTGTTTACATTCTATTTCTTCAGGCAGAGTCTGTAATCGGGCTAGGTAGCCTCTGGATTCATCCTTCCTTTGGAAGGTGAGATATCTGGTGAATGCCCATACAGTCAATCTCTGTACGAGAAATATTGTGTTCTCACGAATCTTAGATCCGAGGCGGTTGAGTTGGTTGCTGTTGGAATTCAAATTTGCAGCAGTGTTTTCTTGGTGACAACACAGCAATGTCTTTCAACGGATTGCGATTGGAGTATGCTCTTGATGGCAGCTCAAACTATATTGCATGGAAGGACAGGATGGAGGTAGTATTGGATGATAACGGGCTGAAGGAGTTCATAGATACGGATATCCCAAAGCCTACTGATGCTACTGAGGCGGAAGTTTGGCAAAAGAAGACCGCAAAATGTCGAAGGATTCTGTTGGAGGGCGTGAAGGATCACATTGTGTCCAGCCTCCATGGAAAGGCTACTCCATATTTGATGTGGAAATCATTAACAGAATTATTCCAAAGCAAGAGCGATCAGAGGAAGCTGGTGCTCAAAGATAAACTCAGAAACATCAAATGCGAGAAGGGTGACAGTATTCCCAAGTATCTCACGAAGTTCACTCAGTGTCGAGATGAGTTGGGAAGTGTCGGGGTTACTGTCGATGATGAGGACTTGGTGAGATTGGCTCTCCTTGGTCTTTCGAAGAGTTGGCATTCCTATCAGGACTCTGTCAATGGTCGGGAGAAATTGCCAGGATGGGAAAGACTATGGTCAGATCTTGTGCAGGAGGAGATCAGGCGGAGTACCAGGGACGGATCTTCGTCAAAGGGAGTTGATGAAGAGAATTGTGCTTTGGCTGCCAAAGAAAAGAAAGGGAAGAGCAAGAAAGCTTCTCGGTCTGGTGCGAAAGGCAAGAAGCAGGATATGTCCAAGGTGAAGTGTTTTCACTATCACTAGCACAGACACTATGCCACTAATTGTCCACAGAAGAAGAAGAACAAGCAGGCTGCTGGATCTTCAGCAGGAGAGGCTCTAGCCTCACAGTTTGAGCTTGATTTTTCATTGATCACATGCTTGGTTTCAAGTGTGATGGGATCAGTGTGGTTCTTGGACAGTGGTGTGTCTTTTCACATGACGGGAGATAGAGATTTGTTCTTTGATCTGGAGGACAAAGATCTTGGAGTGCACATCGAGATGGGCGATGATGGTAGATACAGTGCGACCGGTATCGGTACCATTTCCTTTGGGAGGGAGTCTGGTAAACCCTTCATATTGAAGGAATTCATGCATGTTCCAGGATTGACGAAGAATCTCATCTCAGTGGCGATGTTAGAAGACAAGGGGTATGATGTTGTTTTCAGCGAGGGAAAGGCTTTCCTGCGCAGCAAGACAACTGGTGAGACCCAGAGGATAGGGGTTCGAGTGAGGAACCTTTATCAGTTGCATGTAGATGGATGCGCAGCAATGGCGGGAAAGGCAGAAGGATTGGTGAGCCGGGATGATGGCGAGTTGTGGCACAGGAGATTGGGTCACCTTCACCATGGAGCCTTGAAGATACTACAGCAGATCACTACAGAGCTTCCTAAAGGCACACTTGCGCAGTCAGATCAGTGCAAGGGGTGTACTTTGGGGAAGTTTGTGAAAGCCACCTTTCACGAGAAGGATAGTCGTGCCATGACGATCCTTGAGAGAATTCACACAGACGTGTGTGGACCTTTCTCAGTTGCTTCGACAGCAAAACACAAGTATTATGTGATTTTTGTTGATGATTTCTCTCGTAAGTGCTGGATCTTCTTCATGTAGAAGAAGAGCGAGACATATTCAAAGTTCTATGAATTCAAAGCACTGGTCGAGAAGGAGTCGGGGAAGAAGGTGAAGGCTCTTAGGAGCGACAATGGTGGTGAATACATCTCGGACGAGTTCAAGGATTTCTGCAAGGCAGAAGGGATTCGTAGAGAGCTCATAGCTCCCCATAATCCACAGCAGAACGGGGTAGCTGAGTGGAAGAACAGAACGATTGTGGGTGCTGCACGGGAAATGTTGCATGATCAAGGCCTACCCCTTCACTTGTGGGCGGAAGCATGCAATACATCAGTTTATGTGCAGAACCGTTGTCCTCATAGGATACTTGGCATGAGTACACCTGAGGAGACTTATTCTGGTAAGAAGCCTGATCTTTCTCATTTGAGGATTTTTGGTGCTAACCTTTACATGCATGTGACGAAGGATGCCAGGAAGAAATTGGAGCCGACCGCAGAGGTTGGGATATTTGTGGGGTACACTGATACGCCCCACAACTATCGTGTGTATTTGCCAAACAGTGGTAAAACTGTTGTGTGACGGGATATAAAATTTCAGGAGGAGAAAGCCATGAAGTGTTCGCTTGAGAGGGAGCTACACTTGCATGCAGATGAGGAGCTATTAGTTCCTAAGGATGAGCTTCAGGACGTGTATCAGCCACAGGACGAGGTTCATGGAGTGGAAGAGACCACTCATGCAGCGCCAACCATCAGAGGGTGAAAGCGCTTGACAGAAGCTGAGCGACTGGCTCAAGATGCAGAGAAAGTTGTAGGACCACCTACAGCCCAACGCAGGCAGAGACAGTCACCTGATCGGTACACTGGATACATGGCTCTGATGAGCAAGTGTGTTGTGACTAAGCCATCCTCTTTTGAGGAAGCTGTGGAGGATCCCGCATGGGTAGATGCCATGGTGGAAGAGTATGATTCTATTGTCAGAAACAGTGCATGGGGGATTGTTCCTAGACCGGAAGGGAAATCAGTGGTGGGTTCGAGATGGATCTACAAGGTCAAGCAGGCAGCTGACGAGAGTGTGGAGAAGTACAAGGCAAGATTTGTTGCCCGAGGCTTTTCACAGATAGAGGGGATCGATTATGAGGAGACCTTTGCACCTGTCGCAAGGTATTCTTCGATACAGACGATTCTTGCTCTCTCAGCGCAGATGGGATGGCACATTCATCAGATGGATGTGAAGACTACGTTCCTCAATGGAGTCATTGAGGAGGAGGTGTGCATTGAGCAGCCCGAAGGCTTTGAGGTCTTCAGTAGCAAGTCGCATGTGTGCAAGCTCAAGAGAGTGTTGTATGGGTTGAAGCAAGCACCACGTGCTTGGTACACATGGATAGACAGCTATTTCACAGGACTTGGATTCTCCAAGAGCGAGGCGGATCCTAACCTATACCAGATTGTGGTGGAGGGTAAGTTGCTTATCATTGTACTGTATGTTGATGATTTGATTCTAACGGGTGATGAGTTGTTGATACTGTCATGCAAGAAGGATCTTGCTACAGAGTTTGAGATGAAGGACTTGGGCCTCCTTCACTATTTCCTAGGATTGGAAATATGGCAGCGCAATGGTGGACTGTTTGTTTCTTAGGGAAAGTATGCTCGAGAGATACTGGAGAAGTTCAACATGCATGGCTGCAAGCCTGTTGATACTCCTCTTCCTGGAGGTTGGAGGAAGGAGGATGCCACTTCGGGAGAAGAAGTGGATGTCACTGTTTATCGACAGTTGGTGGGGTCGCTGATGTATTTGGTCAATACATGACCTGATATATGCTATGCAGTTAACCAGCTTTCACAAGCTATGGTTAAGCCTACCAAGCTCTTCTGGAAGGCGGGCAAGCATGTATTGTGCTACTTGAGAGGCACATCGGGATATGGTTTGTGGTACAGACAGGAGGATGAGGTGAAGCTATGTGGCTTCACGGATGCAGATTGGGCAGGGAGCCCAACGGACAGAAAGAGCACATTAGGAGGGGTCTTCAGTATTGGATCGACAACAGTTTCTTGGTACAGCAGGAAGCAGAGATCTGTGGCACTCAGTTCAGCGGAGGCCGAGTATAAGGCAGCAAGTTTGGCTGCATGCGAGGCTATATGGATGAGGAAGATCCTGGTTGGTTTGTTCGGTTCTCATTTGGATCCTATTGTGATTTACTGTGATAACCAGAGTTGCATTAAACTCTCGGCTAATCATGTATTTCATGATAGATCTAAGCATATTGACATCAGGTACCATCATATCAGAGATTGTGTGCAGCGGAGGATCATGTTGCTTTCATACATTCCAACGGAGGATCAGGATGCTGATATTCTGACGAAGGCTCTCACCAGAAGCAAATTCGAGTACCACCGAGGCAGGATAGGGGTTGCTGATAATCCATATCTTGTCGAGAGGGAGTGTTGAGATTGCAACAAGATGATGGAGGTTAGTGAAAAGAGTCGCCTTCACTAAGTGGGCCCACAGGCAAATTATGGCGCAAGTTCTGTTTTTTATCACAGTGTGGATGATCACAGTGTGGGTGACCACAGTGTGAGTGATCACAATGTGGGTGATCAAAGTCTATTTTTAGACTGGCTGTCAAAAATAGAAAAGTCAAATATTATTGTCTCATAATAATATTTGGACTATAAACTTGATCTTATTCTCTTGGAGCACTTCAGTTTGAGCTACAGATGTGGCCCATGTAGCTGTCAGAAGGAAGTACACTTTTCTTATGAGTCAGTTGAGTTGTTGCATGCATGACTTCAGTTAGAACTCAATCAGTTGAGTTTGGTGGAGTTGATTGTGGAGTTGATGGAGTTGTGTTCAGTTTGAATTGGTTAAACTAGTTGTAGTTAGTCTAACTGCAAATAGACTAATGATGAGTTGTTAAACTAATTATTAACTCATAATACAACTATAGAATACATCAGTTAACTCAGTTGCATGTCAGTGCATGTTCAGTTCAGCAGGGACAGGTGTTAGAGAATCGGATTGCTATCAGTTGTGACTATAGTTGTGCATCAGATCTTGCACAATCAAGGGATTGAGTATGCCAATGAGTTTGCTCATGTATTTTCCCAGTTTGTAGCTTCTGCTCACGTCTTACACATTGTGAGTGATTCTTTGTAGGTGAAATACGAGTTTGGTAGACCATTCTCATTCATTCTTGAGCAGGTATTGAGCAGTGGAGTCAGGCAAGCAGTGGAATAGATTTGGAGATCAGATCTTAGCTGTATTATGTGTAACAGGTGGAGCTGGTAGTGGATTGCTTGTGATAAGCATTGTACTTTGTAATGTTACATGGTCTCAATTATTAATATACAGATAGTGTGGGGTTTTTAGCGAGATGCTTTCCCCGGGTTACATACTATGTTAATGTGTGAATGCTCTTGATGTTTTATTGTTATTGATGCTGCTATATTGATGATCAACGTAGAGGAGCATATGTATTGTGTATGTATTTCGCAATAGTACATGATCAGGATAATCTCTGTTGAATATGTGTTAAATTATTCAAAAATTTCTACAGAAAGCCTCTGATAACCAACAGGAAGTTGGGGTTGAGGAGCTATAAGGTTTTCCAAAACTTTGGAAGCTTTATCCATAAGAGGACAAAGGTGAAGAATATGCTCTCCTTCACATAACCTACAGGGGAATTTATTTTTCCCCTTCTTCTTACCATCACTAGCTAAGGGTGTAGCATCAACATGATCTCCAGAGGTTGATGGGGATGGTGATCCATATTTTGAGACCATACCTCTAAGACTCTGGGAATACCAGGACAATCTTGAAGGATATGGTCACCCGTACATAGCCTGCAAGGGAATTTTACCTTCCATGAAGGATCAAAAGGTTTGTCGACGAGGGCTGCATTTGGAGTAATAGATGCATGGTTTGCCTCTCTCTTCTTTGACTTCTTGTTCTTCATCTTCTTCTTCTTCTTCTTAGCCTCCAAGTGACTGGATTTCAAAATTTCACCAAGCGAAGTAGATGAGGAGGGTGAAGAAATGGGAGAAGAAGGTGAGGGGTCAACCTTAGAATCACCGTGATGTGATTCGAATGAAGGAGATGGTGAGGCAGGAGTTGGGACACTCGGGACCACCAAGGTCGAAAATAACCAGATAGGTAAACAAATGCTTAACCCAGAGAGGGGCAACGTTGCCATATAAGGAGCACCAACATTTCCAAAATAAGGAAAAGGACCAGGATTCCCATCCTAGCAGAACCCTTGACTAGTAGACTCTATGAATGTTGCCATTGGAATCGACCCTAAAGAATCACTAAGGAAGATAATTTTAACCAGGAATATTTCATGGGAAGTTAATTTCAAGACACTGAAACAAAAATTTTCCTTTTCATATTTTAAGAGTCGAGAAAAGGGAAAAAGATGACTCTAGTCGCTTTTGATGTTAACGAGCTCCAAAGGACAAGTGCTTGATGATATTTTAAATTGAATGAGTCAAAAAGACCAAAATGACTGCTCAGGGTACTCTAGGTATAAGGATTACCAGGTAACTGTGAACTACAGAATACCTCCCGGCAAACCGAGAACCATGGGTAGGAAATCTCCCCGAATGTTATGTTCGGTGTATCACGTTTACAAGGCAGAAAACTTGGCTTCCTATGGATAAAAGATTGCAGACCTAGTGGGGTCTCCCTTCATATACATGACATTACGGGGAGCACAAGTCCGTACTAGGGTTTTCTAGTGCCGAAGTGAATGATAAATGCCAGGTTTAAAGACGTCGGAACACGTCTCTATCCTAGACCACTAAATGTGAGCGTTATGTTTCAATGCTTCCTTAGGTTAATTCAATACATTTTAATGGTTGATCTTGAATTATGTTTCAATTACAAGGCCCTACTGTTGTCATCTGACAAAACTCCTACATGCATCTATATGAGAAAAGAGATCTGTCTTTAATGAAAATAAAAACTAATTGAGGGATAGAGAGCACACAATCAATGCAACAATCAAAGAATGAAATATTTCACTAAGATATGTCCTAAATGCACTTAATATTTCACAACAAAATAAGTTTCATTTCATTTCCATGCCTATGATTAGGCAATTCTAGCTTCTCAATAATGCTACTAATGCAATATTTTCGCTTAAGTAAACTAGAATGATGTTCTACTTTTCATAAAATGAAAAATGAATATTTCACATAAAACACTTTAATGAAAATTTTCCCAATTCCAAACAAACAAGCATCGATAAAACCCAAAGCATGATAAATGAAACTAAAAGCAACTACTTCCCTGAATCAAATAGACCATACACACAAATGCTTCAATCGACAAGCCAAGCAATGTAATCTATGTAGAGAATGAGAAAATAGACACTCGAAATAAGAGAACAAACGAGACTCTTTCACTCATTCAATTGAAAATGAAGCAAACAAAGCATCCTAGTCACTTCTGGGAGGAAGAAGAGAGTTTGAGGGTCAAGACACACTGGCACTAGAATGGGAGAAATTCTGATTTTTTCTTAACTCAGAGACCAAAGCAACTGCCTCACTAACAACTAGCATCAATAGGCACGACTGGCATGAATGACCAGTACTACAACTAGCGCTGATGGCCTGATTGGCACGACTACCTAACTGACAACTAGCGTTGATTGAGGGATTCAAAGAAAAATAAAAAAGAACTTCACACAGGGCCAGACTTAACACATCAGAGGGTGGGCTAAACCAAGCAAGCACACAAACCAAGCTAAATGAAGCTCTCTAGTCAGGGAGAACATAGTCTAAACAAGCTACAAGGAAGAAATCAAGAGAGAAAGACACATTGGTCGAGATCTAGGGTGAACCCTAATCTTCACCTACAGGCATCGGCACGACTGCCTAACTAACAACAAGTGCCAGAAGGGGGTCGGCATGACTGTTTCTAAGTATATTGAACTGATCGGCATGACTGTCAGCGAAATAAGCGTGCTGAGAAAGAATGCAAAGAAAAAATTAAAAATTTTCAAAAGTTGGGACTAGACTTTCTACTATGAATTTCAAACCCAGAGTAGTAAGCAAAGAAAAGCAGAAGGGAAATGGAGAAACTAGAAAAGTTCACACAAAACCATGAAATCCCAAGCAAACGAACAGAAGGATTGGATCCCTAACAAAGTCGACAATTTGTGGTGAAGTAAAATTCTAAGTGCGGACACAAACAATTCCTCTAGCCCGATAGCGGGTCTAGCCACAAAAAAAGACATTCTATGGAAGATTTCCTTAGGTTAGAACCAATTAAGAGGGCTACCTCTTAGTACACTTATCTCGTTTGGTGATGACCTTGCTTGCTCACTCCATCTATCTCCTATTTCCTTCTTCGAACACCTGAAACAAGTAAACAACAGCAAACAACAACCATGATAATAGATAAATTGTAATTCAACTTACTTAACAAGTCAAGAAGCATTAAGCCATAAACATGTGAGATGACACATTATGTAGGAAATCAATCGATAGTTTCATATATATTAAATCAATAAGAAATGAAAACCATTGTCTTGACGTTGTTGTACTCCTTCGACAAAACTAGGTTCCCACACACTTCCGTTAGCATTCCATGATTACCTAAACAATGATAGTTTTAAGGCTCTTCCCTTTAGGTTTCACAATAAAGAAAATTCACACTTCTCCCTCACACACAACTAGAGAGCTACAACTATGAATAACATGCTGATTACTCCAAACTTAATTAGCACTAGCACACCAACCTTAACACTAGCTTGTGCTTGGGAAAAAGGAAGGTTTATACAACATGAATGGATGGGAGATGGTTCCTCTTCTCATGGGAGAAGGTCTTATCCCTTAAGGTAGTTCCATCCTTATAGGGGAAAGAAGCCCAAAATGACATCCTTGACTCCATCCAACCCAACCATCTACCAGACTTCCGTTACAAAGCTTCTAGAGCTGGAAGCTTCAGATCCTTAATTAAAATTTTTTCCAAAGGAGGATCGGCGTGACTGGAACAAAGCTCAGTCACTCCGGTCATTGCTAGGGATAGTTCTAATCCCTGCATATCGGCGCGAGGAGAACAAAGGTCATTAGCGTCGGTCTTGAAAACTGGGAAAAATAGAGATCTTTGGGAAATGATGCAAAAGGGATTTGTTCTGCTCATGAAGAGGGACACAATGGGAGTTTCTTCATGAAGGGAAAGCATGTAGGGTTCACTGTAGAGGTTCTCCAAGATCATGGAACGGGGATTACAGGGACAATGACAAAAATTTGTGTAGTCAAAATGTTGTGTAACAATAACCTTGGTGCTAATGAGTCATTCCTATCATGCAGAAATGTATCGCACTCATTCCCAAAGTTTCAAGCACTATCACACAAGTGTCATCACGATCATTGCAAAGTGTACCTATAGTGTCGCACTTAAGGAAAGTTGTCGCAATTTCATCGCACTGGGGGTATTATTATGTTCATGTGTTCTAAGTGATCAATGTGGCATCATTAATTGTTTGAAATGTGTGATCATACTTAAGTTTTATCATTGTTCACTTTGGTCTCACTAATCCCACACTTAGCCAAATCTAGAAAAGTTCATGCCCGAGCAACTTGGCCTTATTCAGCCTTCCAAAACTGCACACTACACAGACTCGGTCCTCAAGCTTCAACCTTACCTCTTGGTACTTCGCAATGCACAGTCCCTACCTTCTAAGACTATGTACTGTGCAATATTATTGCCCAGTCCCATTGCACAGTCCCAAACCTCGAGCTCCAGAACTACACAATCCCTACCTTTGCTCAGTCTCCTTTGCACATCATGCAGTCTTAAGCATCAAGCCTCATCCTTGATCCCTTGAATAGTACAATCCCTCAACCTTTGTCCCTCCATAACTATGTAGTGGGAAAACTAAAGACTTAAGTCTTAAGACTGAATCCTTGAGCCCCTGAACTATGCATTTATCTTGCCCTGGCATGTCTAAATTGTGCATTGCACAGTCTTAAGGCGTAGTCCTAGCCCTTGGCCTCCCGAGTTGTGAAATACCTTGGCCTTTTCCCCTTCGTAAATACACATTGGGTAACCTCAAGCCTCAATCCCTTAGCCTAATACCTTGAGCCCCTCAACTGCACAAATGACTAGCCCTATCCTACCTTAACTACACATTGCATGGTCTCAAGGCTTATTCCTAGCCCCTAACCTCCTGAGTTGCTCAACTGTGCAATTCTTGAGCCCAGATACAACTCAGTCATTAAATGTCATGAAGCATGTTAGACTAGGGGTTTTATCGAACTCATGTCATCTTGTCATGATAAAATTTCAATTGCAAGTATTCTATCATGTTATGATAGGATGATGATGAAGGAGATGAATAAGGAGACCTTGCTAGAATATTCCTTTATAGTTGCAAAGACAAGTTGATCAATCAAGCCAAAACAAAGGGGCACCAAATTACGACAAAAGATGGAAATCAAGGCCACAATGGAAAATTCTTACTTTCAAGCTAGATGAAGGAGGAAGAAGAAGAACATGCACTATATCTCAAGAAGACTCAAATATAGCAAGAAAAATAATGGCTTGACATTTCCATGTCATCATGTAGTCCATGTCATCAATGTCTTGCCATATCTTGTTAAAATGTCATGTCATAATTTGCCACATCATTTGTGGATTATGTAAATTCAATACTGGAGAAATGTAATTTAAGTGGAAGTCCAAGAGTCATCCATGTAATGTAAAAAGTCATGTAGGAAGTTGAAAGGTGATAAAGAAGTTAGACAATCATGAGGGTAGTCCAAGAGTCACAAGGGAGGTGAGTGATCACCCCATTTGTGATATATACACCCTCATGTCTCATGTAAATGAATTTTCACCTTGGCTCCTCCTACCAGGAATTGCAGAGGAAGATAGTTCTTTTGGAGGAGCAAGTGGTTTCTCTAATGCTCCACTATTGGGGCTAGTGGTGTTCATTGTCTTGATGTGTCTTGGAACTTTTTAATTCATAAGATTGTTGAGCCAACATACTTTCATGTGTATGTCGTAAATATTGTAAGGTTATTCTTTGAATGTTTGTGATGTATGTTGTTTTCATCTATGCTAAGGAAATTGAAATATTTAGGTGGCTTTGGTACTTATCTTGTTGAAGGTGTGTTTTATATGTTTTATAATTGTTGCTTCTAGGTGAACTATTTCGCTATTTTTCAAATGATTCATTTATATGTACACGCACATGTGTCTTTTCCATATTAGTACTATTACTTTTTTTTAAATGACTCACTTTTCTATCCCCTTTTGGTAGAAGAACCCAGATACATTCCGCAATTGAACATTACACAAGGCATACTCACTTGCTAATTTGAAACTAATTGTGTATTACTCTATTGTTTTGAACGTTGTAGCCAAGGCATATCTTTAAGAACATATGGCATTCATGCCTTATTTCCATAAGGGCTTCCATACGAAATGGTGTGAAGTTTGATTAGGACATTTCATCATGGAGACCCCCTTGGTTGACGGATTTCAAACACCATCAACAAATGGCACTAGAAGGAGGAAAAGATGAAAAGTGATTCCCATTGAGTCTATTTTGAATATCTTATCTTAAATGGATCGCCCCAAATCATAATCTCAAAATGTTTCTCTAACCTATCCCCTTGTAAATGTTTCATCTACGTAGAGAAAACTTGATGACTTGTCACAATTTATGTTTGATAGTGAGGGTGACACATCCATTATTGAGCATGCATCTATTTTTATTAAGTTTTGTGAATACTATGAAAGTGACTGTGACTACGTGCCTTGTATTCTTTTCTACCTCACACTTGAAGGTCAAGTTAACCGATGGTGTCATACCATACCAACTACTTCCATTAATTATTTGGAACACCTCATCAAGGAGCTTCATTTACCATTTGATATGTATGATTACCAGGATGTTCTTAAAAGAATTAATCAACTAAGGATGAATCCTAATGAATCAATTAAGGATTTCTCTAATCGATTCCTTCACCTTTGTTATGAATTTCCTGAAGAAGACATGGATTGGGATTTCTTGAAACAAAAGCTTGAGCATTTGGTTTATCTGTTTGCACGGTGAATCTGAACCTTCTAATGTTTATACTTCCCAAACTCTTGTAAATCATGATACATCTCTAATTTCATATGAGGAACCTATTATTCCTTTTTTCCCTTGCCCTCCTCCTTTTCTAGTACTAATCATGATGCCTTGATGGATTAATGCTGAAGTTGGGAAATATGCAAATCAGATTATCGATATGTCTCTTCAAGATTTATCCTCTTTTTATTATCCAAATTTGATGGAGGAAACCTTGGAATGGTTCATGGAGCCTAGGGTGAAGGCTAATCCTTTCATTCCTCAATATTGCATTAACGCTCTTAACCTCAATCTTGAATTTGGTTCCATTGAAATGGTTACTTATTAAAGGGACATTTGTTATCCCCTATCATCTACATGCCATGACTCTTTGTACCATGATTCGCTTGATCAATCTACTCCACCAACTAGTTCTTCACACTCTCCTGATTTTCACGTTGTTGGTTCAAATTGCAATAAGGTACAAGGCAGTCACGTTACATAGGTAGAGGAGAAGAAAAGTGAAGATACTTTTGATTTCTCTTCCCTCTTTCAAAGTTCCCCATGTCAAGATGATTCTCTTCCATTCTTGGATGATTTTCAATTGACTAATCTTGGTAGTCAATTGAATGAAGTTGATTTTCTTAATCAATCTATAGTCGTGGACAACAATCATTTTGATGATAATGACTTTGTTGATGTATGCAATGAAGAATACCTAGGTGCATCGACAAATATTTCATTTTCTCATGAAGAATTTAATTTGAAATATTTATACCTAGAATCTGATTCAATCAAAGAAGATGTTCTTATCTAAACTTCCACTTCAACTCACTATCCCTTGTGCTCTATTGTCTATGATGCACCTACTTGCAGTGAAGATACTCCATTCTCTTCAAGTTCATCTGATGAGTTAACTTATCAATTGACACAAGGTAGTGAGGTTATCTATGATGAAAAAGGAAATGATCAAATCATTGAGTATTATCTCCATTCCTCATCATCTCTTGTTTTGCATGAAGACAAATATTCAAATCAACTTGCCCATGAAATTTCTCTGATTCATATATCTGTAGATTTTCGATCAGAAGAATATTTCTACTTGAGTAATATGGTTGTTGAAATTATAAAATCTAATCAAATCAGTGACAGAGATGGTTGTCATCCGGTTAATAGCGGACTCATTGAAATTAGTGGAAGTGGTTATCCTCACACCATGTATGATCTAATTCAATCTTCAGAATTCAATTTTAAAATCCTTGAAAGTATCAATACTTGTCAGGAATTCGAGGCACTTTGACTTCCATTAATGGTTATGTTAGGATCTCGAAACTCTGGTAAGATCCTTGAACTAAGTCAGATCTAGTTTTTCTTACAAAATTCTTTTCTTAGCATGATTTCATTGGATGTAAATTCATTCTTGAAATATGTGTGGTATTTCGGATATATTCTTTTGAACTTTCAGGATTCGGTTTTTTTATCAGATTCAAGATTCTATTTCATTTATTCCTCTCCATGCAAGGATCTTGTACTTAACTTGGTTTTGGAGTGTGTATCTCTCATAGAAGCATGGAACTTAAAATTTTATCATTTCAAATACTACCTTTGGCCAAAGGAATTATGTCTATCAGATGCATTTCAAAATAGTTAGTTCTTAGTTTTTCTTGTGAATGTTATATGGTTAATATGTTTATTCATTGCACCTGAAATCCTCTTGAGTGCTAGTTAATGCATGAGTTATTATTTGAATCAAATTCTTCTTCATTAATTAAATTCTGACTTTATTCATGTGTTTGCTATACTAGCACTCCTTTTAACTTCTTTCAATGATTACGATGCTAGTGCAGTGTGTAACTAGTTACAAGGAAATGGTTTGTTATATTTATCATGTGAGGGAGATGATTCTTTTGTTCAAGTAATTTGCAAAATTGTTCAAACTAACTTATCTTTGTTATCTTCTAATCGAGAATATCATGCCAAAAATATCCATCTAATCATAATATTAAATATCCTTATTTTTATCATTTTCCCACCAGCATATTCGATGACAGTTGTTTCACATTGATTAATCTTTACGCTTTATCTCGCTATTCATATACTTGTCAAGTAGTCGAGGCACTTCAACCTTCACTAATGGTCATGTGAATTGCTCACTACCTTGACGAGCCTTATGAAAACGATCATATTCATTTTCCCTCATAAGATTCTCATCTTGATCCCACACTTTTAATTCAAAATTAATATTTTCAAAGATTTAAGGGTTCTCAAGAGGATTGTTTCGAATTTCATGATCCAATTGTTGAGTGGTTGGAGTAATCTTACCTATAAATCTCTGTCACAAATAACAAGTTTTGATCTTTTCTCATGCTTGCTAAGGAGGATAGTATAAATGAAGATACATTCACAAGAAGCTTCTGAGGTTTGTTTAATTATGGTTTTCACTAAAAAGGTAAGAGTGCGAGCTAGTTAGAAGTAGTGGCTATGAAATACAGTTCTGTTAATAGGAAAGACCTTTAATTTTTAGTGCAAGTTATTCAAGTTCTTATATTTTCTATTTCATGTTGTTTTATATATTTTTTAATCGCTTGTATCTTTGTGTATGCAGGTCGGGAGTCATTACAGTGGTTACATTGGAAATTTCAATACACTTGACCCTGACCTTCTAGCTAGTGAGGTTAGGAGTAGGTCAAGCGACATATTAGTCTTCCCTTGCAAACTCATCTTGAAGTCGCTCTTTGTAATCTTTCTTGTGTTTTCTTAATCTTATCTTGCATCCTATTTTCGATTAGCCTCCATTTTCTTTGTTCTTTTTTTTTCTTGTTGTGCCTTGTCTCTTCTTTCATTTTGTTTAATAAAAATTTGCATGAAGAATGTTCCCTTCAGATTGAAAGACAATCTGGCAAAATAGAAGAGGGTCTTGTGACACTGCAACATTTGTCTAACCTTTAGTTCTTCTCTACCTTGGTTCATGGCTTTTTGTGTTTTATGTTTTGATGGATAATATGATCCGTTCATAAGGAGAGATTTGTGTGAAACTATGATACCCACATCCATTTTAGGAGCCTCATTTATATGCGAGGTTCTTTAGGTTTCATTGTTTTCCACATTGATCCAATTAAGTAGAGAAGGACAAAGGGAAAATATAAATGAGAAAACCAATATCAGAGGTTTTATATATGATTCTCTGAAGGAAAAAACTCTTTTACTCTCAATAAGTCAAGATCCATCTTCTGCCCCATGAAATGAATAAGTGTTAATGCAAAGTCCTATATAAACAAATAAATAAAGGGTGGAAGAAGAGAAAGGATTCCTATGTAGGGAGGTGAAGCAAGCATCTTTGTTGGGGTATGACCTAGCATTGTTGGAAGCGGAGCAACGTTTGTGTTCCTAAAGTGACTCTGTCAGGGTACTATCTAGGCCGGCTGGCAGCAGAAAAACACTAGAGATGAAAAAATATACTCTGAAAATCTAAAGCTCATGAATAACATTACCCTTCTCCTAATTTGAAACATTGCGATATGGATGGCTTTATGAGTGTGTTCAATCAAGAAAGAGATGAAGGTGACTATATCTATAACCGGGTTAAGTGGGGAAGCCATAGTAATTTGTATGATGAATCAATACTTCCTAGAAAACTAGGCCCTACACAAAATATTAGACCAAGGTAGAGAAGCTGGAGTTGTACCAGTGTATCGCCAAGTGTTGTTGCTGCAACAAACACCCTCCAAAATTTGGCCTACACTTGAATTTTGGAGCCTACCATGGATCTTGTGATCATTTGTTCCATAGTCATTTTATGTTCGATGGATAAGTTTCAAAGGAACATACTCACAGATGCTAATTCTGCAACAAGTTCATGAGTGCACCCTTTTATGAAAGATTGAACAAGCATGACACAAGTCCATAAAAACAATGCCTATGTGATGTTCAACCTGTGTTGATAATTAGTGCACACTTTCATCGACAGTGTGTCACTTTTGGTCGTGATTGTTCTTATATTTTAGTAAGTTTTCCCAATTGTCGCTCTTGCGTACCTTTACTTTCATAAGTGCCACTCTCTGTTATAGACATATTTGGGCACTGCAACCCCAATCACATATGTCCATAAACCAAGGGCTTTTAAACCCCTAAAAGTGTTGTTTCATACCCTAAAGGAACAAGGTCAACTGATTACATCATTTCCCAGAAGTTCTCCCTGAAAAACTACTCAGAACTGGTCAAAACTGGACCATACAGACTGCTCAGTGCTAAGGGTGCGATGCATACTGACTGTAACACTGGCCAGGTGTGATGCATACTGAAAGAGCCTTCTGTAGGGTGCGATGGGTGAGAGTAGACAAATGGCAGAGGCAGTTTGCTAAGTGGAAACCCAGGGAATCTTCTAGAAACTTCCCCTGTGACACTTGCCTCTTTGAATTCGCCCAGGGATGAGTAAGAGATCATGAAATCTCCAAGTGGAACCAAGAACTATTAGTGAAATGACACTAATCAAAATCCCAAAAGCTGACTCACCCACCTGCAAATATCTATATATGGATCCCTCATCCTAGAGATCTGGAGGCTGGAATTTTGTAATTTGTAAGGAAGTGCTATTCGTTTCTCTTTGAAGACATTGTTGGGTGATCTTGCTTTGTATGAGGTGAAGAGGGATTTCATGATGGGAGGATGATGCTGTATCAGACAGCTTGGTTGTAATCCTCTATTCTACTACTTCTGTCAATAAAGCTATTTGATTTTTCCTCCATGTGCTTGTATATCTCTGAAACTTGTATTTGTATATGCATTTATATGGTTAATGTACATCTGATCCTACATTGTTTATGGCTATAGATCTCTATGCTTTGATGGTATTTTGTTGCTTTTGACTCTATAGGTGTTCTTTGAAGCGAGACAAGTGAGAAAGGAGTGGCGAAAGCTCTATCAAGGGAGAGAGGAAACGAGCAAGGAGACTAGCGAAAGACTGGGGTTGGTACTCTCTGCTTCTCTCTCATCTATCTCTCATAAAGGAAGACACAAGTAACTTTAGTTTTTTTGTTTCTAAGATAGCTACCCGTCTTAGTGGGACTAGCAGCTCTAAATGGACACTAGTTTTCCTGATAACACTTTCATTTTTGCAACTATCTCTTTTACTTTTTTTCACTGTAATAAGTTTTGTTTTCATGTTGTCGTTTTTCTAGCACGTGTCACTTTCAATGTCATTTGCATTTTTCAAGTGTCATTTTCACTTTTCTCTTACTGTCACAAATGTCGTCTTTTGGCATGGCAGGCATTGCACATCACACAAATGTAGTTTTGGTTTGTTTCAAGGGCTAACATTTTTTCTAATGAGCCATTCTTATAATGCATACATGTATCACACTGATTCCCATTGTTTCAAGCAATTTCGCATAAGTGTCGTCACTATCATCACAAAGTGTACCTATAGTGTCACACTTGGGGAAAGTTGTCACAATGTCATTGCATTGGGGGTATTATGTTGTTCATGTGTTCTGAGTAATCAATGTTGTTGTTAGTTTTTTTGTGCGGAACTATGAAAAATGGATTCAAACACTCTCAAAGGTTGCAATTACACTTATAAATATGCCAAAGGATCCATGGTTGCTGTTCAAATTCTCAAATTATGGCTAAAAGTCTTCCACCGATCGAAAAAATTGCAAGGGGAAAGCCCTTTGGAGGGCAGAATACACTATCGGGAGGTGGAAATACCCCAAAAACCATGTAAAAATCAAAAGCGCAGGCTTAAGGATCCGCATCAATCTCAGCCGTTGTATCTGGCCGATCAACAGGCCAGATCGCGTCGGCATATCGCAAGTCGGGGGACGCAGCGGCAGCGACATGATACATCGCCGATGAGCGATCGTCGATATCGCATCAGCATATCGCTATCGGCATTTGCAATGGAGCATGGGCCTTTTATGTTTGCATCCCGATGGGCCAGACCCGATGGCGGTATTAATCCTTTTTGATAGATTTTTGGGTCCGCAGCAATACCGCATCGGCATTATCAAAGAAATCGGGGCTTTTATGTTTGCGATGAGCGATCGCTGATATCGCTATCGGCGTATCGCTATCGGCGATAACAAAGGGACGGGCTTTAACATGAGTTATGTTGCGACCCGATGGGCCGGACCCGGGGACTATAAATGGTTTTTATTAAAATTTCAAGTCCGTGCTAAGCCATTTTCATTGGTTTTGGGCGCATTTTCTATGTATTATGAAATATAAAGAAATGCAAAAGATGCCTGGTGGGTGCGATTGCGATGGGTTTTCGGATCCGAAAGGGTTCTAAAACATAATATATATATGATTCAGGTCCGCCAAAAGCAAATTTCCTGTGTTTTGCAGCAGTTTTATGTGTTTTCAAATATAAAGAAAACCGCCAACCTTATCGGACCGCTTTTGCCCAGCAAGTGGTTTTCGTACAAACGAGCCCGATGCAATAGAACTATGCCACGCATCCTCTGTATGTTTCCAAAACAGCCATTCTATCGGGACGTAAATGACAGTTAGGAAAGGGCTTCCAATATTCACCTCAACCATTCGATTTCTTAAGGGAAGATCAATGGTTGACGAACACCTTTTAAAGCCAAAGTTGAAACAGTGATGGGCAGGAATGAATAGTGTAGCATCGTTTCATTGTTTTAAAGCTAAACAGTCATGATTGAGCCGTTTTAATGATTCAGCAGCTGCCATTAATCAAAAGTATGGCCGAGGAGGAAGCAGGACACCGTTTATCAGATCAGTGCATTCAATGGTTATGGCTCCTTTGGTATTTCACGCCACCTGCTCAAAGGAGGACTGCAGAGCAACAGAGGGGTCAAATCCATTTATAGCACAACCAGATTTGTACCAGAGGCCCACTCCTGAATGTAAATGTGGTTGGTGACCATTTATGGGCTCCTCCACGCATAGCTAACTGAGAGATTGTGTAATGAGACACCATATATACAGAAAAAACCGATGTAGTGGGATTGATGAGTGTTTGATGAATGAAAGCTTTGTTGTTGCCTTTAACTTCTGGAGACTGTAAATACTATGAGACCTGCAGCTTCTGGTCTTGATTTCCAACTAATACAAGATTCTTTTGTTGTCACTTGCTCACTTTCCACTTCTCTTTCTTGTTTCAGGCTGTGTCTGCTTGCATTTATTTGATGTGCTGTAAATGTTTAACATTAGAGGGGCTGTCATCCCACCTCTGTGTTATAATTTAGTGGTTCATTGAAATTGCTTGCAGATTGTTGTTGTTTTAATATCAGGGAGTTGTCATCCTGTCTGTGTATTAAACAATAGTTTTGCAGGTCTTCTAACTGGTTGCAGCTGGCCATCACAGGGTCCTTTGCATCTGCTGATGTAATTAGTCTTCTCCATCATCACCTTTACCTTAAACTGTGAGTAGTTGGTAGTTGAAAGCCTTGTAGTTTGGGGGTCTTCACCCATGTCTGGGGGTAGTCATAGTAGGAGTGGTTATCTGGCTTAAATGTGCAGCATATCTTCATTTATCTATCATCTTATCCAACCATAATTGTTGAATTTTTAGTGTTCCTGAGCACAACTGATTTACAACCTAGGTGATTTTCTTGGGGTGATAACATTAATTGGCGTCGTTGCCGGGGAGAGGAGAATTAGAGCTCAAGCTTCCCTGGGAAAACGACATAGTTTCAAGCTTTGATGACAAACAAGGTTTGAACACATTATTGGTTGTAATCTTCTGTCTGGCGACTCCATTGGTGGAAGATCATCCTTTGGTGACTCCACTTTGAAGTTCTGGCTCAGTTTGTGAGGCATACTAGAAGAAATCCGCAGAAATCTCCAACTGAACCATTGCATGACCCTGAGAAAGTTGTTAAATCGAATAAATCATCACAGAAAGGGGCATCAGGATCAGGTAAGCCTAAAAACTCCAATTTATCTCTGAAAGATGAGTTTATAACTGAAGAATTACAACTTGAAGTCTTAGAGTCCAGTACTGTTAATAAAGAAATTCTTTCAGAGATTAGTTCAGCCCTTTGTGCAGTTAGTTCCCCTTTGAATCTCAGTCCAAAGAAAGCTTCCCATACTGTCCAAAACATCCCAATATCTCTGCCATCCATTACATTATTTCCTACTGCTCCATCTGCTAGTGTTCTTCCACATATTCCAAACATGGCAGGACAGCAAGCACCTACTAGGATTGAGAGGATTGTTGCTGCTAGATATGGACCTTTGGTATTGCCTGTGCCTCTAAATCCTATGCATGTGGGAGAATATCAAAAATATATGCCTAAATTTACTAGAACAGAGCGAGTAACAGCAGAAGAACATCTTGAAGCCTTTTACAGTTATGCTGATAATTTAGATATAAGTGAGAATGATGTATGGACGAGAGTTTTTGTCCAAAGCCTTGATGGAGAGGCTAGGAAGTGGTTTAGAGAATTACCCCAAAGATCTTTAACAGATATTGAAGCATTAGATGATGCATTTTTGAAGCAATGGGGAGATAAGAAGGACTTGCTATATTACATACATAGTTTGGAAACTTGAAAAGATAAAAGGGTGAGTCTTTGCCTGACTTCAATAAAAGATTTAATATAATGTATAGTAAAATACCAGCTGAGGTAAAGCCTACCCCCACTACTGCCAAACTCACATATGCCAATGCTTTTAACTCTGATTTCTTCTTATTGTTGAGAGAAAGACGATGCGCTACTCTGGGTGATATGCAAGATGCAACCTTGGAGGTGGAATCTAATATTTTGGCAGCAGAGAAGTTAAAGAGTCAAGTTGATAGAAGAAGGCCGAGAGGTGAGGCTTCTTCTTCCCCTGCATCAACTTTAGAGCCTAAATTAGAGAAAATGACTAAAATGATCGAGTCATTGGCTGCTGAAGTTTCTAAGTTAAAGGTTGAGCAGACTTCAGGCAAAACACGGCAGCAAAACCCATTTGCTCCAAGAAATCCAAACCCATTTAGGAAAGCAAATGAGCAGCTACAAATTATGCAAAGGGGTGAAGAAGCAAAAGAAGATCATAAAGTAAAAGCTCCCTTTTAGAATGCAGTCATGGAGGGTGAACAATTTGAAGAAGATGAGGATGAAATTCACTGCTTGGAAGATAAAGGCAGCGCTGCATTTTTAACATTGGCCGAATATGAAGAGTCATTGCTGCAAGAACAAAACAGTCAGAGGTGGGACAATGGTGTTGTTCTGCAATCTGGTGAGCAGCAACAAAGATACAATCTAAGATCCAATGTAAAGAATCTCAAAGAAAATGTGGCACAAGAAGCGGCTGCTCAAACAATGCCACAGAATAGCAGGCAAAGAAGACCAGCAGTTGATCCTATCACCCTCAAAGCTCAAGTTCAAGAGGTAAAAACTACTGATAAAGTATTCTCTTCTTTTAGTTTTGAGTCAAAAATTCAGAAATTGAAAATATCCATGCCTCTAGCTGAATTGGTGAAGAGTGAATTATTCAAAAAACCCATCCTTGAAGCCCTTGAACTAGAATCTAAACAAACCTCCATTGACTCTGTCAATTTTCAAGATGACAAGCCTGCTATTGTGCTTAGCCCCATGATTGAACCCGCTAATAATAGTTCTCCATCTTTCTATGTTTCGTTAACTATCCATGATAAAATCCTCCACAATTGCCTGCTAGACACAGGGGCCAGCCACAATTTAATGCCTAAAACTGTCATGGAAGAGTTAGGCCTTGATATCACTAGACCTTATCATGATTTGTTCTCTTTTGATTCAAGGAAGGTAAAATGCCTTGGATTAATTAAGGATCTGGCCATTACCTTAACCCAGCTGCCCATGAAAAGTATGATGATGGATATAGTGGTGGCTGATGTTCCTTCGAAGTTTGGTATGTTGTTGTCTAGAGGATGGATGAAGAGACTAGGTGGAACATTGCAAAATGATCTATCTTATGCAACTGTTCCAGTGTTTGGAGGAGAAAGAAGGAGGTTATATAGAGAAGCACAGCTAGCATATATCATTAGTGATGAGAAGAATCCTACAAACCATCCCATATATGCAGTGGACACTGATTTTGGAGCTTGCATTCTCCAAATAGAAGAATCTCAGAAGGCTGCATTGCAGATCAGGAAACCAACAACTCAGGTTGAGCATGATACAGGAGGTCAGATTTGGGAGATGTTCTTTGATGGAGCATGTACCAAGGAGACTGCAGGAGCAAGGGTGGTGCTAGTATCTCCACAACAAGAAAAAGTGCAATTGTCTCTAAAGCTGGTTTTTCAGGTGAAAAACAACATAGTAGAATATGAAGCACTGTTGTTGGGCCTTCATGAAGCCAAAGATAGAGGAATAAAAAATCTAAAGGTGTTTGGAGATGCTGATCTGATAATTCAGCAAGTAAATAAAACATTCCAAGCAAAGCATCCAAGGCTGAAAGCTTATAGAGATGAGGTATGGAGAGTCAAAGAATTCTTTGATTTTTTCTGCATTTCATATATTCCTAGAACCCAAAATCAGCTTGTTGATTCCCTTGTTGTTTCAGCTAGTTTGTTCATCCCTCCATCGCTTCCCAAATTAGTTTATGAGGTACAAATGAAGTATAGACCCTCTGTGCCTGATAATGTCCACCATTGGAAGGTTTTTGATGATGATGATGAGTTAAATAGGTTCCTTCAAGTCATTGATGAGTTCTCTGAAATGCATATTGACCAAAATAATGATGCTTTGTTAGAGGATCCCAAGGCCCAACTTAAAAATAAAATTGGCAAGAATAGCATAGTCAAGCTTCCTAGTAACCATATCCCTAAGGGTCTAATTCCCCTTGAGAGATTGTTTGACCACAATGATGTGCCTTACAAAGCTACCCAAAAAGAAGATCAGTCTGCAGTTTGTAAGCATGATATAGGAAGTCCAGGTCAGCCCAAATTCATAAATATGTCCACTAATTTATCTGCTGATCAGAGTGTTGAATATTGCAAATTAATGAGGCAATTTGCTGATGTGTTCGCTTGGGAATACAGTGATCTGAAAACATATGACAGGAATATAATTCAGCATAAAATTCCGCTTGAGAAAGACACTATTCCTTTCAAACAGAAGCTGAGACCAATGAATCCTATGCTCCTTCCTCTGGTTGAGAAAGAAATTAAAAAGCTGCTGGCTGCTAAGATTATAGTGCCTCTCAGATATTCTAAATGGGGGGCCAATCTGGTTCTTGTGAGAAAGAAGAATGGAGAAATCAGACTGTGTGTTGATTTCAGGAATCTAAATAAATGCTCTAAAAAGGATAACTATCACCTGCCAAAAATGGAGCATTTGTTGCAGCAAGTCTCAGGTGCCAAAGTGATGTCTTTTATAGATGGATTTTCAGGGTTTAATCAAATTGTTGTGCATCCAGATGATCAAGACAAGACAACATTTACCACTCCTTGGGGCACGTTCATGTATGCCAAAATTCCATTTGGGCTGATGAATGCTGGAGCCACCTTTCAGCGCGCTATGGATATTGCTTTTGTGGGAGAAAAGGATAAATTTGTGCTGATATATCTTGATGACATAACTGTTTATTCTGGCAGCCATCATGATCATCTACAGCATTTAAAGAAGGTGTTTTTAAAGTGCAGGAAATTTGGAATTTCACTCAATCCCAAAAAATCCCAATTTGCTTTGGAAGAAGGCAAACTGTTGGGGCATGTAGTGTCTGCTACAGGTGTTCAAATTGACCCAGAAAGAGTCAAAGCAATTCAGGCCTTGACTCTTCCAAGATCAAAGAAAGACATACAGTCTTTTCTTGGCAAAATTAACTTTGTAAGGAGGTTCATTCCTAATTTTGCAGAGCTGGTTAAGCACATAACCTCCATGTTGAAAAAAGGAGTAGAGGTAAAATGGACTGATGCAGCCAGAAAATCTTTTGAGTCCATTAAGATGGCTATTGTGGAAGCCCCTACTTTAATAAGCCCTGACTATAGCAAGGAGTTTCACCTATTTTCATTTGCCTCTAAGGATACCATTGCAGCTGTCTTGTTGCAGCAAGATGAAGCAGGTCAAGAGCATCTAATGGCCTTTTTCAGCAAGAATCTGAGGGATGCTGAATTGAGGTATGATATTATTGAAAAGTAGGCTTATGCTCTTAGCAAATATTTGAAAGCTTTTAGAGTATACATCTTGCATTCCAAAATAGTTGCATATGTGCCTTCTGCTGTAATAAAGGATGTCTTAACGCAGCCTGATGCTGATGGAAAAAGAACGAAATGGATTGCAAAAATGATAAAATTCAACATAGAGTGGAAGCCCACCAAGCTGGTAAGAGGTCAGGGGCTTGCCAAGTTATTGGCTGAAGAAAATTGCAGGTCTTTGGACATTGATTTCTTATTCACTGTAGCAGAAAATGGTCAAATAGAAGAGCATGAAACAGCCGAATCGCAGAGAGGACAATCAGTGGCCGAGAACTTAGCTTCATGTAGCTGGTATGCTGCAATAATTAATTTCCTTCTAAAGCTAGAAGTTCCTTCAGAATTTTCTCAAAGTCAAGCAAGAACGTTAAAGCTCAAGGCAACGAAATATTGCATCAATAATAGCTTGCTTTATTGGAGGGATCCATCTGGAGTGCTTTTAAGATGCCTGGACAAAGAACAGTCAATAGAAGTTATGCAGCAATTCCATAACAGCATGTGTGGAGGACATCATTATTGGAGGACTACAGCCCAAAAAATTCTCAGAGCTGGGTACTATTGGCCCTCTTTGTTTTGTGATGCATTTGCTTTTGTTAAATCTTGTGACAGGTGCCAAAGATTTGAAGGTAAGAAGCAATTAAAATCCCTGCCTCTAAGGCAAATAATTGCAAAAGGACCTTTTCAGTAGTGGGGCTTGGATTTCATTGGTGAAATCAACCCACACTTCAGTGGCCAGCACAGGTGGATATTAGTTGCCACTGATTATTTTACAAAATGGATTGAAGCAATTCCAACAAGGAAGGCTGATCATAATGTGGTCATGAAATTCTTGTCAGAAAACATTTTCAACAGACTTGGTTGCCCACATAAGCTTATAACAGATAATGCAGCAGCCTTCAAGGCAAAAGAGTTGGTGGAAATGTGTGATTCAATGGGCATTAAACTTGTTCATTCCACCTCCTATTACCCCCAAGGGAATGGTCTAGCAGAATCCTCTAATAAAAGTCTGATCGGGATTATTAAGAAGTTGTTAGAGGAAAATAAGAAGAATTGGGATGCCAAGCTCAAATATGCGCTTTGGGCAGACAGAGTGACCATCAAAATATCTACAGGTTGCTCTCCTTTCAAGCTGGTATATGGTACTGATGCTATTTTTCCAATTCAACTTACCCTCTCTATGGAAAAGTTGCTCCAAACAGCGCAGAATGAAGAAGATCATATGGCCAATAGAATCACTGATTTAACTGAATTATGTCAGAACAGAGAGCAGTTGATTGAAAAAGCTACAACACATCAGCAAAAGATCAAGGAAGTCTTTGACAAGAAGGCAAAAAGAAATAATTTGCAGGTTAGGGATTTGGTTCTGAAATGGGATGCATTTAAAGAAAAGAAAGGAAATCATGGGAAGTTTGATGCTCTCTAGACAGGCCCTTTCATCATTTCACAGATTCAAGGGAACGATACCTTCATACTGAAAAGTATGGGAGGAGAACCAGGCTTTGATGGCCCAGTTAATGGGCGGTTTTTGAAAAACTATGTGATTTAAGGTCTTTGGGGCTTAAAAGCTGTAAATATTTTGCTTTTATCAGTTTTTAGTATAGCTGTAGTAGACTCCATGCCCAATGGAACACTAGGAATTTTGGCTAATCCATTTGTTGCTGGAAAGGCATTGATCTGCAGGTTCTTGAGACCTCACAGGGAGGATCTCATCCCCAGAAGGAGCCAGTGTTAGATTTGCTATGCGAAACTATGAAAAATGGATTCAAACACTCTCAAAGGCTGCAATTACACTTATAAATATGCCAAAGGATCCATGGTTGTTGTTCAAATTCTCAAATTATGGCTAAAAGTCTTCCAACGATCGAAAAAATTGCAAGGGGAAAGCCCTTTGGAGGGCAGAAATACACTATCGGGAGGTGGAAATACCCCAAAAAACCATGTAAAAATCAAAAGCGCGGGCTTAAGGATCCGCATCAATCTCAGTCGTTGGATCTGGTCGATCAACGGTCCAGATCGCGTCAGCATATCGCAAGTCGGGAGGGCAGCAGCAGCGACATGATACATCGCCGATGAGCGATCGCCGATATCGCATCAGTGTATCGCTATCGGCATTTACAATGGAGCATGGGCCTTTTATGTTTGCGTCCCGATGGGCCGGACCCGATGGCGGTATTAATCCTTTTTGATAGATTTTCGGGTCCGCAGCAATATCGCATCGACATTATCAAAGAAATCGGGGCTTTTATGTTTGCGATGAGCGATCGCCGATATCGCTATCGGCGATAACAAAGGGGCGGGCTTTAACATGAGTTATGTTGCGACCCGATGGGCCAGACCCGATGGGACTATAAATGGTTTTTATTAAAATTTCAAGTCCGCGCTAAGCCATTTTCATTGGTTTTGGGCGCATTTTCTATGTATTATGAAATATAAAGAAATGCAAAGGATGCCTGGCGGGTGCGATTGCGATGGGTTTTCGGATCCGAAAGGGTTCTAAAACATAATATATATATGATTCAGGTCTGCCAAAAGCAAATTTCCCGTGTTTTGCAGCAGTTTTATGTGTTTTCAAATATAAAGAAAACCGCCAACCTTATCGGACCGCTTTTGCCCAGCAAGTGGTTTTCGTACAAATGAGCTCGATGCAATAGAACTATGCCACGCATCCTCTGTACATTTCCAAAACAGCCGTTCTATTGGGATGTAAAGGACAGTCAGGAAAGGGCTTCCGATATTCACCTCAACCATTCGATTTCTTAAGGGCAAATCAACGGTTGACGAACACCTTTTAAAGCCAAAGTTGAAACAGTGATGGGTGGGAATGAATAGTGTAGCAGTGTTTCACTATTTTAAAGCCAAACAGTCATGATTGAGTCATTTTAATGATTCAGCAGCTGCATTAATCAAAAGTATGGCTGAGGAGGAAGCAGGACACCGTTTATCAGATCAGTGCATTCGATGGTTATGGCTCCTTTGGTATTTCACGCCACCTGCTCAAAGGAGAACTGCAGAGCAACAAAGGGGTCAAATCCATTTTATAGCATAGCCAGATTTGTACCATAGGCCCACTCCTGAATGTAAGTGTGGTTGGTGACCATTTATGGGCTCCTCCACGCATAGTTAACAGAGAGATTGTGTAATGAGACACCATATATACTGAAAAAACCGATGTAGTGGGATTGATGAGTGTTTGATGAATGAAAGCTTTGTTGTTGCCTTTAACTTCTGGAGACTGTAAATACTATGAGACCTGCAGCTTCTGGTCTTGATTTCCAACTAATACAAGCTTCTTTTGTTGTCACTTGCTCACTTTCCACTTCTCTTTCTTGTTCCAGGTTGTGCCTGCTTGCATTTATTTGATGTGCTGTAAATGTTTAACATCAGAGGGGTTGTCATCCCACCTCTGTGTTATAATTTAGTGGTTCATTGAAATTGCTTGCAGATTGTTGTTGTTTTAATATCAGGGAGCTATCAGCCTATCTGTGTATTAAACAATAGTTTTACAGATCTTCAAACTGGTTGCAGCTGGCCATCACAGGGTCCTGTGCATCTACTGGTGTAATTAGTCTTCTCCATCATCACCTTTACCTTAAACTATGAGTAGTTGGTAGTTGAAAGCCTTGTAGTTTGGGGGTCTTCACCCATGTCTGGGGGTAGTCATAGTAGGAGTGGTTATCTGGCTTAAATGTGCAGCATATCTTCATTTATCTATCATCTTATCCAACCTTAATTGTTGAATTTTTAATGTTCCTGAGCATCACTGATTTACAACCTAGGTGAGTTTCTTGGGGTGATAACAGTTGCATTGACAATTGTTTTAAGTGTGTGATCAAACTTAAGTTTTATCATTGTTCACTTTGGTCTCACTAATCCCACACTTAGCCAAATCTGAAAAAGTTCCCACCTGAGCAACTTAGCCTCACTCAGCCTTCCAAAACTATGCACTACATAGCCTCAATCCTCAAGCTTCAACCTTGGCTCATGGCACTATGCAATGCATAGTCCTTGCCTTCTAAAATTGTGTATTTCACAATCTCATTACTATGTCCTAACCATTGAGCTCCATAAGTGCGCAATCCCTACCTTCATTCAGTCTCCTCTCCACACTATGAAGTCTTAAGCATCAAGCCTCATCCTTAAGCCCTTGAATTGTGAAACTGCATAATCCCTTGGCCTCTATCTCTCCAAAACTACATAGTGGGAAACCTCAAGGCTCAAGCCTTAAGCCTGGCCCCTTGAGCCCCTCAACTGCATAGTTATCTTACCCTAGCTCTTGACCTCTTAATTTGCACAACTGCATAATCCCTTAGTCTTTTTTCCCTCTGTAACTGCGCATTGGGAAACCTCAAGACTCAAGCCCTCAACCTAACACCTTGAGCCCTTCAACTGCATAGATGACTATCGCTATCCTTCTTGTACTATGCATTGTATAGTCTGAAGGCTCATTCATGGCCCCTGACCTCCTGATTTGCTCAACTACACAATTTCTAAGGCTGCCTCCTAGCCTATCCCCTGTTACAACTCAATCAGTGGTTTTCATGAAGCATGTTAGACTAGGGGTTTTATTGGACTGATGTCGTATTTTCATGAGTGGGTTTTAGTTGTCGGTATTCTATCATGCTATGAGAGGATGATGATGAAGGAGATAAATAAGGAGACACTGCTAGAAGAAACCTTTGTAGCTGCAAATACAAGTTGATCAATCAAGCCAAAACAAAGGGGAACCGAATTACGACAACGGCTAGAAATCAAGGCCATGTTGAAAACTTCTTAATTTCAAACTAGATGAAAGATGAATAATAAGAACATGCACTATCTCTCAAGAAGACTCAAAGATAACAACAAAAAGGATGGCTTGACATTTCCATGTCATCTTGTAGTCCATGTCATCAATGTATTGTCATATCTTTTCAAAGTATCATATCATCAGTTTCTACATCATTTGTGGATTATGTAAATTCAATATTGGAGAAATGTAATGTGAAAAGTCATGTTGGAAGTTGAAAGGTTATGGAGAAGTCAAACAGTCACGAGGGTAGCCAAGAGTCACAAGGGAGGTGAATGATCACCCCATTTGTTATATATACACACTCATCACTCATGTAAAGGAATTTTCACCTAGGCTCCTCCTACTAGGAATTAGAGAGGAAGATAGTTCTTTTGGAGGAGCAAGTGGTTGCTCGGGCGCTCCACTATTGGAGCTAGTGGTGTTCATTGTCTTGATGTATCTTGGAACTTTTGCTCAATTTAGAAGCTCGCTGATCCATCACACTTTCATGCGTATGTCCTAAATATTGTAAAACTATTCTTTGAATGTTTGCAATGTATTTTGTTGTCACTTGTACTAAGGAAATTGAACTATTTCAGTGGATTTGGTACCTATATTGTTGAAGGAATGTTTTATGTGTTTTAACAATTGTTGCTTCTATATGAACTTTTTTGCTAGTTGTCTAATGATTCATTCATATATATTTATCTATATATATATATATATATATATATATATATATGCTCGTGTGTATTTTCTAGATTAGTACTATTACTTGTCTTTAAAAGGCTCACTTTTCAGTAAAAGAACCCTGGTATATTTTGCAATTGAACATTCCAAAAGGCATACTCGTTATTCTAAACTTACATGTGTATTACTCTCTTATGCTGAACATTGTAGCCAAGTCATATATTTAAGAACATATGGCAGTCTGGCCTTATTTTCGTAAGGGCTCCCATACCAAATGGTGTGAAGTATGATTAGGAATTTTCATCGGGGATACCCCTTGGTTGATGGATTTCCAACACTGAAAACATTATCATAATAATATTATATTTATTCTTAACAATATGTCTTATATAAAATTATAAATTTTACTTTTATAACATAGTTATATTTTATATTTTATAATAATGAAATTCTTTATTACAGAAAAAATTATTTTAACTTTGAATTTATCATATGTTCAAAGAGATGAAAATCATCTTTCAAAAGAGAAGGAAATAATGTTTTGTAATGTATAATAAATTCAAAATTAAAATTTATTTATACAAATTTTCAATATATTATGTGCCAACTCCATGTTTGATATAGGATTTATACATATCCCTTTTAAACAACAATATGTTATTGAAATGTGTTAACTACCATATATCGAGTGGGATCAAATCCCTATAAATGTAAATCTTTTCTCATATTGAAAAATAAAAATTGATTATAGTTTATAGTTGGAATAAAACCACCTAGATCCAATCTAAATCCGGATATACCAAGCACAGAGAGGATTTAGGTCCAAAGTTAAGATGGATATAAGTTGGTACTTTTTCATTCCATAATGGATTTCATCAAGCCTTTAAATAGGCTTCATCATAACAAATACCATCGGCTTATAAACCACGATAATTTTATAGTTTAATTTAACTTTATAATTTTATAGTTAAAAATATATATATATATTTCTTATTTTATAACAATATTATGTTGGGAGAGTTGAGTGAGAGATGGAGCTATGATTTTCTCCTTTGCGTCTAGGGTTTCCCTAGCCACCTACGTCACTATCGAGCTCCTTATTAGTCGATTCTTAGCGGCCATTTCCTAAGCCAAGGGGGAAAACCCGATTGGTAGCTTTGTTGATATAAATGAAGTTTTTTAGCACTTGTTTTCAAAAGCTAATGAAAATCCATCGCTGCCTCACTTTGACTGTCAGATTTAAGCTTGTTTAAGTGCATTGTCATTCACAGCTCATGTTTTGGCCTACAATCTTGCTTGATAGTGGCCATTATGTGATTCTAGGGTTGTTTTGTTGGTTGAGTGCTTTAATGTAGGAATAATGAGTGCCCCAAATAAATTTGTGAAGAAGGAAGAATCAAACCTTTCTTTGGATCTGGGGTTTTCCTCCTTAATGAAAAAGAATATGGTACTCTTGTAGGAAAAAATTTTAATGGGAAAATTCATTGGTCTGAGGCCAAGTTATGAAACTATTGAAGATTGGGTTTTTTTGCAATAGAAAAATCATGAACCCCAAAACATTTTCTATAGTGAAAATGTATATTATGTATTTTTTTAAATCAAGAAGATAGAGATCAAATCTATAGTTGGATCCCTATTTATGGGAACCAAATTTTTGTTTCTTTTGCATTAGTATCTAGAATTTAATTCCAAGATGGAAATCTCATATGCAATTGTGTGGCTCATATTTCCTTTTGTCCCTCTTCTCTTTTGAGGTGAAGGGATTTTTAAGGCAATTGGATATAAGCTAGGCAGATTTATTTCCCGTGATCTGAAATAGGGGTAAAAAAAAATTGTGTCCTTGAATTTGTGTTGAAATGAATTTCTCCAAAGGCCTCCCTAAGGAAACTCAACTAAATCTGGATGGTTTGTCTCATCTCCAGGTTCTCGATTATGAATAGTTTCCTTTTAAATGTAATATGCATCATGAGTATGGACACTTTACAAAAAAAATTCCAAACACTTCAGCTTCTTGAAGCTCTCCAAAGCCTCCTCTTAATGAAGAGCAAGGACAAACTACACACAGATTCATTCTTATTAAAAGGAAACATAAGAAGCATGGAAGTAAAAATCAACAGACATGTATGGCTTAATCTAAGCATCATCCCATTTCCACAAATAACTTTGAAGTCCTAAATGTTTCAGAGGAAGGAGGTGAGAATCTTGATGTCCAAGCGAATTAACCAAAAAATCATGTTCCAAAGGCCCCTCTTGATTCAATTGATGAAGAAGAACTAGATCAATACCCTCTAAGGAAAATTCTTGCGGTGGGAAAGATTTCCCCAAAGGTCTCTCCTGCATTAAAATATGAATAAACTAGTGTTGATAGTGTTGGACCCACCAACATGTTAGGGGATCTCCCCAGTAAGGAGTCCCAACTAGAACTCAGATCATTTGGTGTAGTAGTCCCAATAGTGGGTCATACAGTATCGCCTTGACCGCGGTTGCACGTAAAGGTAAGTAGGATGTCCTTGTTGGTAGCAAGGGTGTGACATGCATAGTAAGCCAAGGAAGATGCATGGATGGTTTTAACACATGAAAAGTGAGGTGAGTGCACGCCTTGGAAACCTGTGGAAACACGCGGATTGGAAGGGAACACACGAGAAAAGATGCATCAAAAACTGGAAGGTAGGTAAACCAACAATCCAAAGTGATAGTTAAACCAACAACACATCTCAGTAGAGATTCATAAACACATATACAAAAAAAGTATATACATACATGCGTAAGCAAGCAACTACATATATCATTAGAGTAACCAAGATAACTGAAATACAATAACAACATATGCGTGAAACGTGTTGGCTCTGTTATATTAAGAGGTGAAAGTTCTAATCATACAATACAACCATGACCAACCACTAGTCTTGATAAAGAAATGTTACAATCATTGCTTCCTGCTCCTCCAAAGAGATGTACTAGCTCTGCACTGTGGAGAAGTCAAGGCTCGTTACAATACACTCCAAGGTTTCTCTAAGATAATCCTATTAGAAGCTTGGCTAACCAAAATCCTCTACAATGAGTTCTGAGGTTCTATAAATAGCAAAGGGTGGGTTGACCCTTGACATTCCCCTTTGTGACTCTTCACCTACCCTCATGACTCTTCAACTACTACATTACTGTTACATTCAACTATTGACACTTCGACTTTCACTTTACAATATGTTACATGAAATCTGCACATGTACCCATGTGAGACAAAATAGGCTTGAGAAAGCCATGCAAGCTATCACTAAGACTCAAACAATTGTGAGAATACCAACTCGTCAACATCCTCGTGATGATAGATGGTGGTGAACTATGGTGCAGGTAAATTCTCAGTGTGGACACAAACAATTCCTCTAGCTTGAGAGAGAGGGTCTATCCACAAACAAACAATCTATGGAAAATCTCCTTAAGCTAGAATCAAATAAGAGGGCCTACCTCTTAGAAAGTTATTCCACTTGGTGATGATCCTGCTTCCTTATTCCAGATATCTTTCATTTCCTTCCTTCGAATACTTGAAACAAGCAAACAAACAACAACAACAAATGTGATAGCATACAATATTGTATTCAGCCTACTTAACAAGTCAAGGAACATTAAGCCATAAATATGTAAAATAACACTTCATGTAGGAAATCAATGAATAGTTGTATTCATATAAATCAGAAAGATATTAAAACCAATGCCTTGACGTTGTTGGTCTCCTCCGACGTATCCGGTTTCCCACACTTTTGCTAGAATCTCATGGATAGCCCCAACAATGGAAGTTTTAAGGCTTCTTCCCTTTAGTCTCAAACCAAACCGAACACACTATTCTCCCTAAAACATGCACTAGGAAGATACAAGCTATAAATGTCTTGTTGATCATTCAAACTCACTCAAAAACTAGTTTAGCTTGGGAAAAGAGAGGTTTATATAGCCTGGATGGATAGGAGATGGTTCCTCTCATCATGGGAGAAGGTCTTATCTCTTGAGTTTGTTCCATCCTAATAGGGGAAAGGAGCCCAAACTGATTTCCTCAGCTCCATCTAGCCCAACCATCTACCAGACTTCTGTTACGAAGCTTTTAGAGCTAGCAACTTAGACTCCATATTTAAAAACTTGCCAAAAGAGGATTGGTGCGATTGGAAAAGGGCTCAGTCACTCCTTACAGCACTAGTGATAGTTTTAATCTCTGCAAATTGGCACAAGGAGGAAACTAGTCAGTAGTGTCGGTCTTGTAAACTGGGATAAGAGGAAGATTCTTGGGAAATGATGCAAAGGGGAATTATTCTGCTCATTCAAAGGGACATACTAGGAGTTTCTTCATGATGGGAAAGCAAGTAGGATTCACTGTATAGGTCCTCCGGTATCATGGATGAGGAGTACAGGGACAGTGACAAAATGTTGTGTAATAGATGCCCCTTAAAGTGTGAAGGCCAAACTAGAGTGAGGGGTGAAATGCTTTACAAGTGGATGTGGGGAACCAGAGTCCATCGTCGGAAAACCTGCAAGCAAGCATAGATACATATACATCACTGAAAACTCTGACAAATGATACATGAATCATGGTATGGATGCAGCTATCCAGAGAATTATCATGTAAATGTATCCAAGGCATGGGCGCAGCCATCCGATAGAAAGGATCACAATGAAACCAAGGTATGATCGCAGCCATCCAATAATGATAAGGATCACATATAACAACTCATGGTATGGTTGCGGCCATCCATGTAAAAGAGACATGTATATCAATATGATCATGTCACATCACCATGCAACCTGGACTTGTCTGATCTGAGCCCAGTTTCTTGTGCTCCAAACGACCAGATCAACATACAAATCCTAACATGTGAATGGATGTGTTGAAGTCGAACATGCTAGAAAGTCGCTTGATTACCAGTCAATGATGTGAACCATTAACAAGCACGAGAGAAACCACCAATAATGACAATGGCACTCAAGGTACTAGCAGCACAATTCATGGAATCTGAATAAAGGAACTGATGTCGAACACCCATGAAATCACCCGACCGAAAGCCAATGATTTGAACTTGTCATCGAGGGCAAAGAACTTTCCATTAGGGCATGCAAGCTCTAAGGTACAAGAAGGGAGTGTCTCGACAGCTTCCTGGATAATGCGCTGAAGTCTACAAGAAGCGATCTGCCGAAGGAAGGTCATAATGAATCCTTCATTATCAACATGAAATGGGAAAAAAAGAATGAGAGTAATCCAATATGATCAGACAATGTACAGGTAGGAAGACTTATCTTGAACATATGGATGACACGACTCCATAGTTTGGCAACATTTGACATCATAGGATCAAAGGTCATCGTGACGTGGCAGCGATCATATGAGAGGTTTAAAAAGGATAACCCAAAACCCAAGGAGGCAAGTGATAGAGTGAGGATGTCCCAAAACCCAACACGAACAGTAGATGAGTGTCAATGTTGAAGAGCGACAAGCTGCCTCAAATGAATACAACTGATGAAATACTTCTAATTTTCCCCCACAATTTCTTGCGAGTACCCTAGGTATTTTTACACAAGCTTTACAGGGATAGCATATGATTGTAATATAAGTCCATCCTTCAGATGGACCCATCATAGTAAGTTTTATGAGCCCTAGGAAGGAGTAGCTCGGTCTCATCATAATGACAAGTCCTATGTCGTTTAATTTTTTAACAAGTCTGACAAAGGTGAAACTCAACATCTTTTTCATGTTTAGAGAGTTTGAAAAGGACACAGAAAAGAAAACTCCAAAAGGTCCCTTTTCGTACATTTGTGTCTCTCGAGCCCGAAAAGGTAGAAAATGATACTTGAGACAACCACTTGACCATTTGAGTCAAGGAATACCTTTTTCGTAAATAGTTTATCCCATCCTGAAAAAGGGGTAAGTGTATACTGGCTAAATGACATTTCACAACCTTTAATGAGTTAAAAATGACAAGAGCTCGACAATATTTTTGTGTTTTAAGAGTCAGAAAAGAGCTGAAAGTATACCCCCCATTTTTATTTTCTTTTAATGAGTCAAAAAGGGAAAAATACTCAGCAATATTTTCATTTTTTACGAGTCAGAAAAGAGCTTAAAGGTGACTCGTCCTAGAGGAACGAGTGGTATAAAGGGTAGCGACTATTTCCGGCAATGGTGGAACTTCTCAAAACATGTAATGGTTAAGAGGCTGGCTAATAAAACCACTCATCACTACGGTCCCTCAGGAAAGGAAAAACAACCAAGTGAAAGCATATGATCAGCCAAAGAGATGGTGGCGATGAAAAGAAACAACCAAGGCTCATCTAGCATAAATTAGCTGATAAAAATGATAATCACGAGATTTAAAGTGGGCATGGGTTTATTTATACACAAGCTTGAACCATGGAGAACTCTGTTTGGTTTTGGTTTCATGTTTACACAAGCTTGAAACGAAAAACTATGCTTGAGTTTGGTTTCAATTTTACACAAGCTTGAAACAAAGATAAACTATGCTTGAGTTAAGTTTGCATGCCCCAACATAATGACTCAATTCAAGGTACATGCCCCACAAGCTTCATTTCATTCAGCTAGGTGGATGAAATGAAGGTTCACTTATGAGATCAAGTGAAAGACTCGACTGCGATTTTACGAGATCTAATCAAAGACTCGAATTGGAAGGGGATTTGTTTCATTTTTTAACGAGCTTGACACAGGAAAAGAACCATGCTCAGACATCTATTTCATTTCTTAACGAGGTAGATACAAGAAGAAACTATCCTCAAACCTTGGTTTCATGTTTTAACGAGCTTAACACAAGACAAGGAACTATGATTTCACCCCTTGTTTCATTTTTTTAACGAGGTTGATACAGGAACAAACTATCCTCGTGCGTTGTTTCATTTTTTAATGAGGTTGACAGAGAAAAAGAACTATCCTTGTGACTCCTTGTTTCATTTTTTAACAAGGTTGACACAAGACAAGGAACTATGTTTGCACTTCTTGATTCATTTTTTAACGAGGTTGTCACAAGACAAGGAACAATCCTCGTGACTCCTTGTTTCATTTTTTAACGAGGTTGACACAAGACCAGGAACTATCTTCACGATGTCTATTCATGACCCATAAGAGAACATGGCTCCCAAGAGGTCTTCACTAGACAAAAAAACCATGCTCTCAGAGGAATACATATCATTTGGTACCAAAGATAGATCGGGTTCCAATTCCCCCAGTACATAATATACAATACCATTTGTGTGATCATCAGCAGATGTGGAGACAGAATGGGTTGCCACATAATTGACCTGTGGCGGGGAAGGTACTTGTTGCAAACAATAGCTGATAGGGTACGATGGTTGAAAAGGAGGCGCCTGGTGACCAATGGACGATAATTGATCAATAGTCAAAATTCTCCTTTCGTGCGGAAAACAAACCACACGGAAAAGTGAAGAAACAAGAGCCCCCATGACATAAACATAGTCGCGTCCAAGGAGAATATTTAAATCTAAGGGACCTTGGACTACCATCACATCTATATAGATGGTGTTTTCTCCCAAAGTAATAGGGAACTTTGGAAGGATCCCTAAGGGTTTATTAGTTCCTCCATTGAAAGCAAACATATTCTGAGTGACAGGTACAAGCTGTGGGGAAACCAAAGCTTGCCAAGTAGTAGAAGACATGATGCTAACAGACGTGCCTTCATCTAATATGGTGCCATGTACTACCATATTATAGGCTTGTACTATGATCTGGAAAGGCATATAAGATGGGAGAAAGAATGTAGTCAATTGACTCCAATCAAAAGAAACGACAGAACTACTTGGTGGGGGTATCATAAGATTGCCCCCATGCTATATAGGAATAGGAGAAGGTCTCTCTTGGACAACTGGGACGGGAGGGCCACTCTTCCATTCATGAGAATTTGAGAAGATGAGAATAACATGAGTAGTATGATCATCACTACTCTCTTTGGGAACAGAGTGAACAACTGAAGGCGGAGCAAAGTCGACACTCTTTTTTACCAATGGTTGGTTAGGAACAGACATAAGAGAGTCATGCTCAGGAAGAGTGGGATGGGCAAGAGATGAATCCAAGTCAATCTCTTTACCAACTAGGAGAGGGGTAGAAGAAAGCCTATGATAACCAACAGGAAGTTGGGGTTGAGGAGCTATAAGGTTTTCCAAAACTTTGGAAGCTTTATCCATAAGAGGACAAAGGTGAAGAAGATGCTCTCCTTCAAATAACCTATAGGGGATTTTAATTTTTCCCTTCTTCTTACCATCGCTAGCCGAGGGTGTAGCATCAACATGATCTCTAGAGGTCGATGGGGATGGTCGATCCAGATTTTGAGACCATACCTCTAAGACTATGGGAATACTAGAACAGTCTCGAAAGATATGGTCTCCCTTACACGTCCTACAAGGGAATTTGACCTTTCGTTGAGGATCAAAAGGTTTGTCTACGGGAGGTGCATTTGGAGTAATAGTTGCATGGTTTGCCTCTCCCTTATCTAACTTCTTCTTCTTCATCTACTTCTTCTTCTTCTTAGCCTCCTGGTTACTGGATTTCAAACTTTTACCAGGCGAAGTATAAGAGGAAGGTGAAGAAATAGGGGAAGAAGGTGAAAGGTCAAACTTAGAATCAACGTGATGTGGTTCAAATGAAGGAGATGGTTGGGCGGGAGTTAGGACACTCGAGACCACTGAGGTCGAAAATAACTAGATAGGTTAACCAATGGTTAACCTAGGGAGGGACGATGTTTCCATATAAGGAGCATAAAGGACCAGGATTTCAATTCGAGGGGAATCCTTGACTGGTAGACTCTGGAAATGTTGCCATTGGAATTGACCTTAAAGAATTATTAAGGAAGATAACTTTAACTAGGAATATTTCATGGGAAGTTAATTTTAAAACACTTAAACAAAACTTTGCCTTTTCATGTTTTAAGGGTCGAGAAAAGGGAAAAAGGTGACTCTAGTCACTTTCGAGGTTAATGAGCTGGAAAGGAAAAGTGCTCGATGATCTTTTAAATTTAACGAGTCAAAAAGACCAAAATAACTACTCAGGGTACTCTAGGCATAAGGATTACTAGGTAACCGTGAACTGTAGAATACCTCCTGCCGAATCGAGAACTATGAGTAGGCAATTTCCCCGAATGCTATGTTCGGTGTATCACGTTTACAAGGTGGAAAAATTGGCTTCCTACGGATAAAGGATTGCAGACCTAGTGGGGTCTCCCTTCATATACACGATGTTACGGGGAGCACAAGTCTGTACTAGCATTGTCTAGTGCTGAAGCGAATGATAACTGCCAGGTTTAAAGACGTCGGAACATGTCTCTAGCATAGACCACTAAATGTGAGAATTAAGTTTCAATGCTTCCTTAGGTTAATTCAATAAATTTTAATGGTTGATATTGAATTAGGTTTCAATTAAAAGGCCCTACTATTGTCAACTGAAAAACTCCTACATGCAGCTATATGAGAAAGGAAATCTTTGTCTTTGATGAACATTAACACTAATTGAGGGATAGAGAGCACACAATCAATGCAACAATCAAAGAATGAAATATTTCACTAATACATGTCCTAAATGCACTTAATTTTCGTATCGAATTCACTTCAACTAGTCCTTTCAATAGTAAAGAGAATTCATTTCTTTTCGAATGCAAATGATGATGCAACTCTAGTCTTCAATGATGCTAGCTAATGTAACATATTGATTCAACAAACTAGAATTATGTATTTTCAATGGAATGATAAAATGAATCTTTCACAGACACTTTAATGAAAACTTTTCAAAACAATCAACATCAATCAAATGGAAAGCACGAAAAGAGGAATCCTTCCAAACCAATGATTCAACGATTCAATCAAGAACAATACGAGTAATGTGATCTATGCCTGAAAAGAGGTGCTTAATCAAGAGAAGAACAAACGAAACTTTTCAAACTTGTTTAATTGAAATCAACGCAATAAAAGGACTAAAAACGAAATGAAAAGGAGTAGCTAACTAACAACTTGACTTGCTGAGCACACAAACAGTTGAATGGATGATGACCTAGATGCCCTGGCGCCACAAACCATTCAAAGGCTCAATAAATCAAGTAAAGAGAAGTAAAACCAAACAAGCACACAAACCAAGCTAATGAAGCTTTCCATTCAGGGAGAACACAGGAAAAACAAGCTAAGAGGCATAAATTAAGAGGGTAAGACACACTGGTTATGATCCAGGAGAAACCCTGATCTTCACCTACATGAATTAGAGCGACTGCCTAACTAAAAACTAGTGCTGATCAGTACGACCGACGCAACTAGATAGACTACAACTAGTGCTAATAGGCATGATCAGCGTGTCTATTTGGCCCAAAAGAGTGTTGATAGGGGATTTCAAGAAAAAAAATAAAAAAATTTAAAAGCCAAAACCAGACCTGCCACTGTAAATTTCAGACTCAGAGTAGTAAACCAGGCAAAGCAAAGAAAACTAAGGGGAAATGGTGATACTAGAAAAGTTTACAGAAAACCATAAAATTACAATCAATCAAATAGAAGGATTGGCTCCCCAGTGGAGTCACCAATTTGTAGTGTAGATAAATTCTCATTGTGGACACAAACAATTCCTCTAGCCTAAGAGAGCGGCTCTAGCCACAAACAAACAATCTATGGGAAATTTCCTTAAGCTAGAATCAAATAAGAGGGCCTACCTCTTAGAACGTTATTCCGCTTGGTGATGATCTTGCTTCCTTACTCCAGTTATCTTTCATTTCCTTCCTTTGAATACCTGAAACAAGAAAACAAACAACAACAACAAATGTGATAACATATAATATTGTATTCAGCCTACTTAACAGGTCAATGAACATTAAGTCATAAAGATGTAAAATAACACTTCATATAGGAAATCAATCAATAGTTGTATTCATATAAATCAGAAAGAGATTACAACCAATGCCTTGACATTGTCAGTTTCCTCCGATGTATCTAGGTTCCCACACTTCTGATGGCATCTCATGGATAGCCCCAACAATGGAATTTTTAAGGCTTCTTCCCTTTAGTCTCAAACCAAACCAAACACACTATTCTCCATCAAACATACATTAGATAGCTACAAGCTGTAGATGTCTTACTGATCGTTCAAACTCACTCCAAAACTAATTTGGCTTGGGAAAAGAGAGGTTTATATAGCTTGGATGGATGGGAGATGGTTCCTCTCATCATGGGAGAAAGTCTTATCTCTTGAGTTTGTTCCATCCTAATAGGGGAAAGAAGCCCAAATTGACTTCCTCGGCTCCATCCAACCCAACCATCTACTAGTCTTCCGTTACGAAGCTTCTAGAGATGGAAGCTTCGACTCCATATTTAAAAACTTGCCAAAAGAGGATCAACGTGATTGGAAAAGGGCTCAGTCACTCCATATGGCACTAGGACTAGTTTTAATCTCTGCAAATCAGTGCGAGGAGGAAACTAGTCAGTAGCGTTGGTCTTGTAAACTGGGATAAAACGAAGATTCTTGGGAAATGATGCAAAGGGGAATTATTCTACTCATGAAGAGGGATATACTAGGAATTTCTTCATGATGGGAAAGCATGTAGGATTCACAGTAGAGGTCCTCTAGGATTGTGGACGGTGAGTACAAGGATAGTGACAAAATGTTGTGTAATGCGAATTGATGCTAAGCTTGGTCATCTATGATGGTGTCTGTGTGCTCAATGGTGACATCCTACTGTAAGAAAACTCTTGCCTCTATTGCATCCAGGTAAAGTGATTTGGCTCCTCCATCCAACTCGTCTGATAATATGTGCATCAATGTCTTGAGTGCAGCCGTACTAGTAACATACTAATGCATAATGTCTATGCTGATCTCCAAGTGTGTGCTGGTGGTTATGCACATTAAATTATCGAAATACATGTTCATCTCTAGTTGGACTTGGTTCTTGTCTTCACCTCGATGAGTGTGCCAATGGGTGGGATTGCATGCATGCACATAATGACATCCGTTTTCCTAAACACCCCGACATGTGATCGACAGCACCACTCACCCTGTCTACTTTGTGCCATCTACTGGGATGGGTCTATAACTTGTATGGGCACAGTTTCATCAATTTGTGAATGTTACACCTCCTACTGTACCTGTTCCTGTTGCAACTCCTTCTCTCATATGTGCAGCTCCTGTTTTTCCTTGAGTTGTTGCTTCAGCACCTACGACTCCTTCTCTATTTCTCTCTCTGCCTTCATGCTAATCTCAAGTCGCGCTATCACCTCATAGCCTTAATCTCCAAATCTTCTTTCAAAATAAGTGGATCTACTTGAACTTGCAACTTTTCTCCACCTTTGCGCTATCAACAACCTTCCTCTTGCATTTGTCATGCATAGGTATGCTACCGATGGTGTTGCTCACCGCAATGTCACTGCCATTTTATCTTGATATCCTTGTCTATGAATAGCTTGATGTCTTCATAAATAGGCAAGTTTGTAGACACTCGATCGATTGCATCCCCAATCGTGCTCTCAACACTTTCCTTTGACTCTACTCTCTAAGGCTGTTATACCTGTACTGTTGAGAGGCAGACGAACACGTGTGATACCTGGAGACATAGCAACACTCATGGCAAACAATCTGTTAGTTGAAAACCAAAACAAACCGGAGGACTGACATGCAACATACCTGTGTGATAATCTATGAAGGTTGCTCATTTTTCACTAGGAGGCTGGGAGATTGATTGCTGAAACTACACAAGGCATGGTCTGAGTTATCGGGAGGTTGACTAACTACAGGAACTGTGAAATGCACAGTCCAACATGTCCTACTGAGGACTAGAACTGTGTAATGCATAATTTCAGTCAACAGTGACATGCAAAATAAAGAAACTACATTGCGCAGTTTCTGGGGCCAACAAAGCACTGCCTCCCAGAATTGTGCAATGAAGGCCTAGAGATCAGTGCTAGGCCAGCATTGCACAATTCCCAGGGGGAAGTTAGACCCTTCACTTCCAAAATGCGCAATGCTAGCCAGGTAAGGCAAGGTTCGAGCCAAGGTGGCCCAGACCCACCAACGGGTGATTGAAAACATGAGAAGTATGAATGCATGGTGAAACTGAGTGTAAACAAGAGTGAATCATCATGCATGCAAATAATAAGTGAAGGATTCAAAAAATGGGAAAACATGCATGTGTGTGAAGTAGGTCGCCGCAACAGCGACCATCAGTTCAAAAAAAAAGGGTCATGCATGTGATAGCGATGCCATGCAAACAAAAAACTGAAATGGTGCTTCTACAAGCTAACATATATTAAAATGACAGCAAGTGTTCATTGAAATCAAGTAGACAACACTTAAACAAAGCGAAAAACAAAAAGCGACAGAAAAGCGGCGGAAGACATGAGAAGAAGACTTACCTTGAAATAGCTAAACTGAAGGTTTCAAAGACTCCTAGATGCATTGTGGGATGTTAGAGCTGCAAGAACGATGTGAGGAATGAGCTCTGCAATCTTTGGTACATAATTTTTATAAGGTCGAGGTTATGACACGCATGCCACAAATCTAGGGAAAAGTGACTATGGTGAAGTAAAATTCTAAGTGTGGACACAAACAATTCCTCTAGCTCGATAGCAGCTCTAGCCACAAACAAGAGATTCTATGGAAGATTTCCTTAGGCTAGAACCAATTAATAGGGCCTACCTCTTAGTACGTTTATCCCATTTGGTGATGACCTTGCTTGCTCACTCCAACTATCTCTCGTTTCCTTCTTCGAACACCTGAAACAAGTAAACAATAATAAACAACAACTATGATAATAGAAAAATTGTAATTCAACGTACTTAACAAGTCAAGAAGCACTAAGCCATAAACATGTGAGATGGCACATTATGTAGGAAATCAATCGATAGTTACTTATATATTAAATCAAGAAGAGATTACAACCGTTGTCTTGACGTTGTTGTTCTCCTCCGACAAATCCGGGTTCCCACACACTTCCGTTAGAATTCCATGATGGCCTCAACAATGATAGTTTTAAGGCTCTTCTCTTTCGTCTTCACTCTAAACCAAATTCACACTTCTCCCTCACACACAACTAGAGAGCTACAACTATGACTAACTTGTTGATTACTCCAAACTTAATTAGCACTAGCACAACAACACTATCTTGTGCTTGGGAAAAAGGGAGGTTTATATAACATGAATGGATGGGAGATGGTTCCTCTTCTCATGGGAGAAAGTCTTATCTCTTGAGGTAGTTCCATCCTAATAGCGGAAAGGAGCCCAAACTAACATTATCGACTCCATCTGGCCCAACCATTTACCACACTTCCGTTACGAATCTTCTAGAGCTGGAAGCTTCGGCTCCTTATTTAAAAAACTTTCCAAAAGAGGATTGGTGCAACTGGAACAAGGATCAGTCGCTCTGGTCAGCGCTAGGGACAGTTTTAATCCCTGCATATTGGCGCGAGGAGGACACTGCTCATTAGCACCAATATTGTAAACTGTGGAAAATAGAAGATTTTTGGGAAATGATGCAAAAGGGAATTGTTTTTCTCATGAAGAGGGACACAATGGGAGTTTCTTCATGAAGGGGAAGCATGTAGGGTTCATTGTAAAGGTCCTCCAGGATCATGGAATGGAGAGTACAGGGACAGTGACAAAATGTTTTGTGGCAGATGCCCCCTAAAACGTGAAGGCCGAAATAGAGTGAGGGATGAAATGCTTTATGAATTAGTGCGGGGAATGAGAGTCTACTATCAAAAAACCTGCAAGCAAGTATAGATACATATACATAACTGAAAACTTTGTTAAATGATACATGAATCGTGGTATGGATGCAGCCATCCAAAGAATGATCATGTAAATGGATCTAGGCATGGGCGCAACCATCTGATAAAGATGATCATATCGAAACCAAAATATGGTCGCAGCCATCCAATAATGAGAAGGATCACATATGACAATTCATGGTATGGTCGCAGCCATCCAATAATGAGAAGGATCACATATGACAATTCATGGTATGATCACAACCACCCATCTGAAAGAGACATGTATATCAACATGATCATGTCATATTGCCTTGCAACCTAGACTTTTGTAATCTGAGCCCAGGGTCTTGCGCTCCAACACGACCCAATAAAAGTACAAATTCTAACATGCAAATAGATGTGTTGACGTTGAACATGCTATAAAATCGCTTGATTACTAGCCGATGATGTAAACTATTAACAAGCGCAAGAGAAATCCACCAATAATGACAATGGTCCTCAAGGTACTATCATCACAATTCATTCAATGTGAATAAAGGAACTGGAGTCAAACACTCGTGAAATCACCCAATCGAAAGCCAATGATGTGAACTTATCGTCGAGTGCGAAGAACTTGCCATTAGGGAATACAAGCTCTAAGGTACTGGGAGGGAGTATCTCGGTCAACTTCCTGGATAATCAACTAAATTCGATAGGAAGAGACTGTGTCGAAGGAGGGCCATAATGTATCCCACATCATCGATATGAGACAAAGGGATGCAAAATGATTTTGGATGATACAAAGAATTAGGGGTAAGTGTAATTGCAGAAGGACAACTCTTGAACATATTGGCAACACAAATAGAAGTTTGGCATCTTTTGGATCCACAGGATCAGTGGTCATGATGACATGGCAGAGATAAAATCGAAGACAAAAATAAATGGCCCAACCAAGGAAGGTTAACGATAAAAAGGAGGATATGCCAACCCGACTCAAAGTAGAAAGTGTCATGTTCAAGAGTGAGTTGCCGACACAACAGATTGGATTTCTAAATTTTCCCCCACCATTTCTGGCAGGTACCCCAATTATTTTTTAATCGTAAGCTTAAAGGGGATAACATATGCTTGCACTGTAATTTCATCCTTCGAATGAATCCGACCTAGTAAGTTTAACGAGCCCTAGGAAGGAGGAGCTCATGTTCATCATGGTGACGAATCCGATGTCGTTTAATATTTTAACGAGTCCAACAAAGATGCAACTCGATATCTTTTTCATGTTTAGAGAGTTTGAAAAAGACACGGAAATGAAAACTCCACATGGTCCCCTTTCATACATTTGTGTCTATGGAGCCCGAAAAGGTAGAAAACGATACTTGAGAAAATCGCGTGACCATTTTAGTCAAGGAGTACCATTTTCATAAATAGTGCTTCCTAGCCCGAAAAGGGGTAAACGTATACCAGGCGCATGATGTTTTGCATTCGTCAACGAGTTCAAAATGACAAGAGCTCGGCAATATTTTCATGTTTAAAGGGTCAAAAAAGAGCTTGAAAGCGGACCCCCCATTTTATTATCTTTTACGAGTCAAAAGGGAAAAATACTCAGCAATCTTTTCATTTGAGTTTTACGAGTCGAGAAAAGAGCTGAAACGTGAATCGACACCATCGTCAAACATCCATCACCTACAGATGCACAAATAAGGTAAAGTGCATTATCCGATTCTTGAGGCAAAATAGGTCAAAACTATTTTAAAACCCTAATATTTCATGAAAACTGAATAAAAGGAGGGAAAATTAAATATTTTTTACCATGTACCATTTTACCTTGTTTTGAAAAACATTTCACCCACTTTCACCCTAATTGTTCTGGAGCAGATTGCAGGAGATCCGAGAGGTCATTCACTGAGCCGCCAATTGTAGGTAAGAGCCAAGTCCCTAAGCTCCATTTCCATACTATTTATTCCTATTTTTATCCATTTTTTGGATTTCTGAGGGAGATTTTGGAAAAAAAAATTCACCCTCGGTCAGCGCAATTTCTGGGCATGGAATCGCCCCGGCCGAGGGTTGCTAAAACACCCAACTGCATCGTCGGCGCAATTGTTTTTAAAACAGGCACGCCGACGCCATGAACAAATAAAAAAACAAATTTTCTCTCAAATCCATTGTTTGAATCCAAATTTTATTTGCTAAGAATGATTATTGACTTGAATACATGGTTTTTGTAGGAAATAATCATCGAAAATGGTAGACTGGAAAGAACATGAGCACGAAGATGTGGACACCCAGGCAATGAATGATCCAAACTGCTTGGATGCCTTGAGGAACTATGGGCTCCTCAAGTTATTTCTCACACTAGGGATTCAGACTCAACCTTAGATACTTCGATACCTGATTAGTCTCTGAGACATAAATAAGGAAATATTTATCATTGGTGAACAGGAGCTGGAGTTGGAAACTTCAGACATCTATTTCATCACAGGATTGTCCCGGAGAGGGGAACCAATCAACCTATATGGGTCATGGCTGATTGGGGCAAGTATATCCATGCTACTTGCTGCAAATTGCCCAGAAGCCCTCAAATCCAAGACAATTAAGATTGAGATTGCTATTGTGCGAGATCTGACACTGAAAGTGCTACTGTTGACTATCAACAAAGTGGTTGGGTCTGAAGCAGAGCACGAGACTAACAAGTCGAAATTTCTATATTCTATCAACTTTACAACACCGATGACATTCAATTGGGCGGAGGCCATGAAGATCAACATGAAACGCCAGCTGTCAAAAGCTAAGGTGAGGAATCTGAAGCAATTTTGCTTCGGATATGTACTAGTGACCTTCTTCTTGGAGTGAGTTCCTATGTTCGAGTACCAGATGATTGAGGTAGATCTGTCGATTCCATGAGACCCACAGATGGTCCGTTGGAGTCATTTGATGACTAGGATCACTGGGGGCCAGCATATGTCCTACAAGTCTGCCTTCTTTTCATGGCTACGATGTCAGTTGATCATAGTGGAGGATTGGTCGTACAATGGTACCGACTTCTGTAGAGATCCAAATATGCCGCTTCTAGATGGGGAGGATTTCGATGATGAAGGTAAAAAATCAATTTTAAATTTTTTGATTTTTCAATTGTTTTTTATATATATGTGTTTATAACATTTTGTTTTATCAACGCAGATGTTGGACTAGAGTGCCCCACCGAGATGTCCCTGATAGCCAGGCGCGTCGCTCTCCAATTTAGTGTCGCTCCTTATCAGGAGGAAAGCGACAACGAGGAGGAGATCACAAGGAACCTTTAGGGGTTGACTCATGGTATCCCAGAGTATGCCTAGGTAGGAGACATCCCACGCCAGTACCAGAGGAATAAGGTGGGGGTATCGGACCAGATCCACCAATTGCTGACTCGTGTTGCACGAGCAATTTCATGTTACCATGATCATCATGCTGATTAGTTCCTAGGTCCAGCATTTACATTTTTGAGGCCTGCGAGCCACCGATGTTATTTGAAAACACATATTAGTTTTTGGTGTTTTGATGTTTCGATATATATATATATATATATATATATATATATATATATATATATATATATATATATATATATATATATATACATATACGCTATATTTTCTTGCTTACTATGGTACAAATGATTTGTTTTGTCTTTTCACATGTTTCATAAATATCTATCCAATACATAATTAGCTAATGCATTTTTCAATGTATTCATGTGTCTAGGAATATGATGGTATGTAATACAATCAAAATTTCTTTCCAGTAGACAAATACATAGATACATTCTCAATATCTGAGGGTTTCTGATGGAATATTGCCCATTGAGTTGAAGGACAACAAGTTGTGAATCCAGGTTGACAACCAATTCTCGAATGTCAAGATCGATGGATTCTGACAACAATTTGATGACTGTGTTGTATTCAGAAATGTTATTAATTGTGCAACCTAAAAAAATACCTTGAAGATCAATCAACTCACCATGGGGGTCATAAATGGCCCATTCCACGGAGGATAGATTCTGGGTACTACGGCAAGTACCATTAGCAAAACCAATGTGAGGAGTCATATACATCTACAAAGCAAGGAAAAACATAGTAAATAGGAAAGTTGTTTGAAAACTAATACACCAAACCACACTGCAAAAAAATGAATGACACACTATTGTACACAAGTAGCCATGCAATATGACCTAAGCATAGTACCTTTTGAGATAAAGCCCATTTCAGGGCTTGTACAAAGGATTTCCTTCATAATCAATTATCTCATAAGCTTTTTGCAACACTCGTTTTAACAATGTAGGGCCCATGCCACATGGGTTCAAACTTGCCTGCCTCCAGCTTATCATTAGCTTGATCGTATAGTAAAACCAAGTGGGGTGCGCATCTTGCATTGGTAAATTTGGCATTCATGGCACTTGCGAACAGAAAGGATGCAATCCTTAAATATGGACAGCCAGAAATAACCAGCGTGAAGGACTTTTTGAGAAGTAGCATAGCCAGACATATGACCGCCACATGCCCCAGAATGGCAGTCATTGAGAACTCTCTCAACCTCCTCGAGAGTAAGACATCGGCAAAAAACTGAATCAACACCGTCACAATATAATGTATCTCCAATAATACGGTAGGGTTGGGAGTGATGCCAGATATGTCGGTGATCATCCTTAGTCAACATGGACCGGAACATGGATGTCTAGAGATACATGATGATATCACCATACCATGGGTCAAGGGTGCTTATCAAGAAAACAGTATCGTTCGGAAATTGTTCATTTGCACCATTGGGGAGAGACGTAGAAGGAAGGGAGCAAATCAACTAGACAAAAACTAGAGACTTCTTAGATTTGGCAGTAGTAAACACCAAATCAAATTCTTAAAGGATGACAATCCATTTAGAATACTTGCCCCCTAGCAACTAACAAGTCAGGATGTAGGTCATGGGGTTGCATTTAGAAATCACAATAGAAGTACATAAGAAAATGTAGTGCCGAAAGCGTTGAATAACATGTACGGCAACCAAAGCCAACTTCTGAACATGGGCATAACGTGTTTCAGTGTCAAGGAGATTGCGGCTGAGGTAGTAGATATCATGTTCATTTTCTTCGTCGTTGTCTTGTACCAATACCATAGCAATGGTGCTAGGGGTTGCAGCTAGATAAAGGAAGTAATCGCGATGATAATCCAAGGGATGTAGCAAAGGAGTATTTATGAGGACAACCTTAAGGTCATCGAAAGACTTTTGGGCAACCTCATCCCTAACAAAGGGCATTCCTTGATTGAGCAACCAGGTAAATTCTAAAGCTAGCCCAGCATAATTGGGTATGAAACAACAGAGGAAATTTACTTTTCCCAATAGGCTCTACAGTTGGCGCAAAAAAGATGGGGGGGTAAATGAACAATGGACTCAACTTTAAGTGGATCAAGGCGAATACCATACTTGGAAATGATAAAGCTGAGGATTCATCTAGATTCGATGCAGAAAACACATTTATGCAGGTTTAACCGAATGTTGTAGTGTCTACAGCGAAGAAAAATATGCCGAAGATGGTTAGGGTGATCTTGGCACTTACGATAATGAGTGGGAAGGTCATCCAAGTAATGTTGAATGATGTGACGAATGTCATGAAACGCATAGGAAATCACCCTTTGAAATGTAGCCCCAACATTTTTACGCAAAAAGGGAGATTTTTGTATGTGAAAGTACCCCACGGAAAAATAAAAGTTGTCTTTTCTTGATCGGTTGGCACAATGCTAGTTTGGTTGTAACCAGAAAAACCATCCATAAAGGAAAAAATTTCACTCCCAGCACATTCATCAATGATCTGATCAATGAAGAGAGTGGGATAGTTATCCTTAGGTCAGGCACGATTGAGATCACAGTAATCGACGCGAACGCAGATTGTGCTTTGTTTCTTTGTCACCGGTACAATATTTGACACCCAATCTATAAGAGGGGTCGAATAAATGAATTTATCTTTGAGAAGTTTTTCAACTTCACCGTTGATAGTGGCTACTTTCTTAGGGTGCATTGGGCGGAGCCATTGGAGAACAAGCTTCGCGTGAGGATAAGTTGGTATTCCATGCATGAAAATGCTAGGATCAATGCCAAACATTTCCTCATATGACCACACAAACACATCACGAAATTCTTGAAACAGACGAGTATAGATCTTGATATCATCTGGAGAACAAGTTGCCCCGATATGGACATTTTCAATGATACCAGGCTTGACAAAAATATCAATTGGCATAATTTGGGTAATATTACCCAAATTTCCTTCCGACCATACTTCATGAGTCATGATCGGTGCTTGAAGCGGTAGGGAATGAAACTAAGAAGAAAACTCCTCGAGACAAGTAGACTTGACCACCAGGCTAGGCAAGAACGAGGAACGATGATGAGTATCATTCCACGGTGGTTCCTGAAGAGAAATTACTTCCATGATACTCTCGTAAGCAAGAAAAGTCTCAGCTAAGGGATCAGGAGATTCTGAAGCACCAAGCCATAGGGATTGAGAATAGGTATTGAGAGAAGTCCTGGAAACAGGGAAATTAGAGGATATGGAACTTGGGGCTGAAAAACTTTCCACATAATTGATTTCGGTAGGATTAAGTGGCATAACCTCGCCCTAGGAATCAACAAGATTCGGTGAAGGTATGACCCAAGGATCATATTTGACAGAGATCATGTTGACAAAGGCAACATGAGGAGGTGGGAGCAGAAAAATTCCCATCAAGGCAGAATCTTTAAAGGGTCCTACCCTCACACTCTCATAAGGAGCACTTAAGTGCTTGACATGCAGAACATTGCCATCCAAGGAGGAAGAGGCAAAGAAAGATAGTTGGTCGACTGTGATGATCCTCCCTTGATGGGAAAGTGAATCATGCGGAACAGGGAGGAGGCTACAGCATGCATGGCATGCGTCCAGCTCCATCCAAGTAGAAGATTATAATTGAGATTAGCGTCAACAATCTCCACCTCGACTTGTAATGTCTGGCCCTCCAAAGTAATGGCAAGGTTGGGTAAGACACAGAAGGGTAGAGAATCGCACCCATCGAAAGCTTCCAAAGTGTTATGGGATTGGTTCAAAGTAGGAGAACCAATTGCCTTCCAGCAAGCGACTGACATGATGCAGGTAGAAGCACCTTCATCAATGATAGTCCTATGAATGGTTTTCTCATTGATGATTACCTGAATGAGAAAGGAAATCTAATGAGGTAGGCATGGAACGTGGTTTTCTACATCAAAACATATCAAATTGGAATCGGTAGGATCAATACCCCCAATAGCCTACAACAAGGATTCCTGCTGAGACGGACAACTTTGGAGTACCTTGAGAGCAGACATAGCTAATGGCGCCTGAGCCAAATTTTCAACAATATTATAGTGCTAAGCAACTCGAGCATTGGGATTGTACGAGGAATTCCTTAACACACCTCGAGAAGGTGGTCGAATGGTGGAATCAGGGTTAGGGTGATCGATATGAATAGGGCCAGAACTCGGGGTAGAAGAAGGAGGGTGGCCTCTTTCTCTTTCTTGACTATTAGAGTAGGAGTTTGGTAATATTTTGATCTAGTAGCCAAATTAATTGGTGTACTCATCATGAACACTTAAGATCTTGAGGAAGCAGATGATTGAGGTTGGTCTACCATTTGAGTCTGCTGAGACGGAAATGGATATTTTAGGACAGCTGGGGTCCCTTTGAGAAAACGACTAACTTTGGACCATTGAGGACATTCCTTAGTATAGTGATCCTCCTCGCAAATGAGGCACGGATACTCAGGCTTTCGTTGTGAAGTATCACCAGCAGACGACTTAGGAGGACCCTGTTTTGGGGCATCAACTTTACCCTTGCCTTTGCCTTTCTTCTTACCTTTCAAGCATTTTTCCACTGTGGTAGACTGGATAGCGTGGACCTCTGAGGTTTTACCAGGGCCAGGTGTATTCTGGGAGGAACTATTGGAAGCAATGTTCAAGACTGGATTATTTTTGGAAGAAGGTTTTGCAGGGGTTTGGGACACTGAACCAATTACTCCATCAACAAGAGGTGTAGCCTGTGACTTTGATTACGTTGGGTTGGATGATGGGCGTGGAGCATCGAGTAACAACTCATACAAAGTGCTAGACTGAGAATAAATAAAGTCTAAGTACTGGGCAAGAGCAATGGCTCTTTCTTTGGTAACGCATCCACCCATAACTATATCGCGAGCAACTGGAGTGATGAATGACTTGGTAAACCATTCGGTGAGCAACTAATTAGCAATCTCAAATTTGATCAGGCAACGTATATGTCTCCATTACTGGATGTAATCGGATATGTGCGTCGTAGTATCTTGCTTAAGCGATGTGAGCAAATAGGTGCCAGTTTCATAGCAAACCAGCAACTGGAAATGCGTGAGGAAAGCCATGGCCAAAGAGTTGAAGTCATGGTAAGTACTTCGAGGGAGCTCAATGTACCACTTGGTTGCATCACTTGTAAGGGTTCATTGGAAAAGACAGAGACGAATAGAATCATCAACGTAGGAATTAGAAGAGCACCAGAGGTGATATGTCATAACATGGGCTTAAGGATCTTCTTTTGCTTTCCCATCGAACTTAGAACAATCGCTCGAGATCTTGGATGGAACCGAAGGCCAGTATGGTGAATGAAGAATTGGATCATTCATGAGTCGAGACACATCTGGCAACTCTAGTGTGGCCAAGAATGGAAATTGATTATTGAAAGGAATTGGAGGTCAATAAGCGGGTCCAACTGGAGGAGCCCATCCCTGCTAGTAGGGATTTTGTCCCCATAGTGGAGAGTTTTAGCCATATGGCATTTGGTTTTTCCCCCATTGTAGGTTACCTTGGCCGTAGGGAGGATTTTGACCTTGAAAACCTTGGAACTGTCTGGCCATAGGTTGCTGATAAGAAACATACGGGTTAAAAGGTTGTTGAGCCTATTGACCTTGGACATATGGATATTGCACCTATTGTCCCTGAACATACGGGCTTTGAACCTGCTGCCCATGAATAAGAGGATTTTGGACCTACTATCCTTAGACATAAGGATTTTGCACTTGTTGTCATTGGACATAGGTATTTTGGGCCTGTTGCTGCAGGACTTGACCATGGCCTTGTCCTTGCAAGGGTTGACCCTGTTGATATGTATATAAGGGTTGTTGTTTCCCAGGTTGGCCCTGTTGCTGCAAGGATTGACCTTGCAGCTGCAAAGGTTGTGCCTGCAACTGCAAAGGTTGGGAGGTTTCTGGAGCATACTGCATCTACTGTTGCATGGTTTGCTGCAACTGTTGCAAGGGTTTCCCCTACGGTTGTTGCAGTTGTCCTTGCTACGGTATCATTTGCCCTTGCTATTGTGCGGATGGCCCTTGCTGCAAAAAAGGTTGCCCTTGTTGTTGCAAAGATTTTCCTTACTGTTGCAGAGGTACTTGAATAGTTCTCGGAAAATTTCCGAACTGCATCTGGCCATAGCCACCCTGAAAAGTGGATGGACCAGGCTAAACATATTGTCCAAACTGAAGGACGTAAGGTGGATTGACCATTCCTTGAGAACCATATGGAACATAAGGAGCTTGGTACTGAACCTGAACCTCATAAGGCTGCTGATACTGGAAATTGCTTGACCTATATGGACCAACGGGATTTTGTACCTGTTGGTATTGGACATTGCTTGATCCAGCAGGACCAGCAGTGTTCTGGATAACACCAGAATAAGGTTGGTTCATCCCAACCATGTGGGCCTATGAGCTACTCACATTGGTTGTGTCTAACATCATAGAAACACTTAGATTCTGCCCCCCAGGTGGTGGCACAGCTTGTCCACTTACTAGAGGGGTCAAAGAACTGACAGCAACATGCCTCGAGACCGTCGGTTGAACCAGACGGGTGACTGGGACAGACGAGACAAGAGGGTTTGGAATGGTGGGTTGCACCAGGACTGAGGTAACAGTAGAAAGCATGGCTTGTTGGGAGGTTGGGTTCGGAATGAATAGACCTGTAGTAGGCATGGCGCCAAATGCCCAAACAGGGTTTTGATAAAATGATGAGGCACTAGGTGTACCTGAGACCAACTGTGTTAAAGTCACATAATTAGGTGGAAAATCTTGATACGCACTGATGGGAATGCTCCCCATGTAGGGGAAACCTTCAAGAGGAAATTAATGTTCTTCCTCTTCGATAGTGTGTGAAGTGGAAACTTCCAATTGATCTTGAGAGGTAACTGGAGCTTCGCCTTCGGGTTCCATAGCTGGGAACAAACGACGATGAATGACTGAAGATGCACGAGGGGATAATGCCAAAGCAACAACTGGTTGATCGTACGGACTATACAGATGTTGTGGTGATATCACAACAGGGTCGAACAAAGGATTCAAAGGATATATAACTAGTCCAAGCTAACCGTTAGTCATCGATGAACTCTTAGGAGTCTGGATGGGATTGTCCAAAGATTCTGGGCCATTATCAGCAGGTGACCCCGTATCTGAAGTAGGTAGAGGACGAGATGACAAAGTTTGAATGCTCAGAACAATTCCGAGTTCAACACATTGGTTCTCGAGTGACTCTAGTAATTCAGGAAAAGGCTCCTCAGACAATCATTTAGACAGAGGAGAGGAAGAGGAACTAGGTGAACCAGATGATTCAGGCACGATGACCTTGTCTTAGTTAACAGGAAAAGAGAGATAAATTTCAAGGCTTTAAAATGTACTTTAGGGAAAACTCATGATTTGGTCTAGAAAATACTAACAGGATATTATAATATCATGGGTGACAATTTTTTAAGACGCATAAATAAACTGGTGCTCTTTCATGTTTTAAGAGTCGAGAAAGAAGAAAAGATGACTCTATCTCTTTTGATTGGAAACGAGCTCAAAAGGAAAAGCACTCAAATGATATTTTAAGTTTAAATGAGTCAAAAAGATCCAATGACTGCTCCGGATGATCTAGGTAAAAAGGATTACCAGGTAACTGTTAACCGCAGAATACCTCCCGGTGAACCGAGAATTAGGGTACGCAATCTCCTCAAATGCTATGTTCGGTGTATCATGTTTGCAAGGCGACAGACTCAGCTTCATATGGATAAAGTATTTCAGCCTAGAGGGGTCTCCCTTTATATACTCGATGGTACGGGGAGCACAAGTCCATACTAGCGTTGTCTAGTGCCGAAGCTAACGACAGCTGCTAGGTTTAAAGATGCCAGAACACGTCTCTAGCCTAGACCTTCTAGATATGATCGTTAGGTTTCAAATGTGCCTTAGGTTAATTGAGTTCATTTTAAATTTTATCTTGAATTATGTCTCGGTTTTTAGGCCTTAGTGATGTGACTCGAAAAGCCCTAAATGCAGCTAAATGAGACAAGACCCTTTCAATTCAATGAATTGTCTACACTAGAGAGGGTAGAAAACACAATCAAATGCAAACAATCAAGCAAGCGAAAGAAAAATTATTTTTCACTACTTCACTTTTTTGAAAAAATAAACTAATGAAAAAATCATTCCAATTCCTAATTTCCTAGTAAGTACACCCCAAATAGTCCTTTCAAAAGTAAAGAGAATTATTTTTCTTGTCAAATGCAAATGAAATCCTAGTCTTCAATGATGTAACTACCATAACATATTGATGCAGCAAACTAGAATTTTATACTTTTCATGAAATGACAAAATGAATTTCTCATAAAACACTCCAATGAAAAAGTTTCAAAACAATCGGTTCACAAGCAAATGGAAAACATGAAAAGAGAATCTCTTTCAAACTAATGACGCAACGACTTTACCAAAAACAAGACAAGCAATGTGATCTATGCCAGAAAAGAGACGTTTAGACAAGCAAATAAAACTTTTCAAACTTGTGTAATGGAGATCAAAGTCATAGAAGGACCATAAATGAAATGCAAGGAGTAAATGCACCAACAACTTGACTCACTGAGTTCACAATCAGCTGAATAGATGACAACCTAGATGCCTTAGGGCCACAAACCATCCAATGACCCAAGAAATCAAGAAAAAAGAAGGCAAATCAACAAACAAATAAGCCAAATGAAAATCAGCTTTCCAGTCAGGGAGAAAACGATCTAAATAGGTTACAAGGCAGAAATCAAGAGAGCAAGACACACTGGCCAAGATCTAACTGCCTAATTGACAACAAGTGCCAAAAGGGGATCGGCGCGACTGTTCCTGAGCATAGCATGCTGATCAGCATGACTATCAGTGAAATAAGCATGCTAAGCCAGGATGCAAAGAAAAAAATAAAAAATTTCAAAAGTTGAGACTAGACTGACATCCTCGACTCCATCTGGCCCAACCATTTACCAAACTTCCATTATGAAGCTTCTAGAGATAGAAGCTTTGGCTCCTTATTTAAAAAACTTTCCAAAAGAGGATCGACACGACTGGAACAAGGCTCAGTCGCTTCGGTCGGTGCTAGGGACAGTTTTTATCCCTGCATATCGACGCAAGGAAGACACTGGTCATTAGCGTCGGTCTTGTAAATAGGGAAGAACATAAGAATTTTGGGAAATGATGCAAAAGGGAATTGTTATACTCATGAAGAGGGACACAATGGGAGTTTCTTCATGAAGGGGAAGCATGTAGGGTTCATTATAGAGGTCCTCCTGGATCATGGAATGGGGAGTACAAGGACAGTGACAAAATGGTGTGTAATAGTGACACTTGACGGGAGGTTTCAAAAACGATCTTTGCATGTAACCTCTAGCTGCTAAAAAATAAATCCATAAAATCTAGGGATGACTTTTGCATGCTTCCTTTTTCTATTTCGAGAAAATCAGCCCATGCATGCAAATCAGGATTGCTCGGTCCCAGTCAACTTGAAGGCACATGCAGCAGCCTGCAAGCCTGGGATGAAAAATTGCGCAATTTTTGGGCTAAGCAGGGCTGGCTATCTATCAAGCATTGCGCAATTTATGGGTTGAGAAGGTCACTACCTCCCAGAACTGTGCAATTTCTAGGTTGAGCAAGTTGCTGCATCCTAGAGTTGCACAATTTCTAGGCTAAGACCCAATGCCAGGTCAGATTGCATAGTTCTGTGAGGGAGGATTGCTTGACTGTTCTTCGCAATTCTGTAGCCCAGCAGGCTACCCAGCTGATTTTCATAATTTCTAGAGGGAAGACTGGTTCCCTTCCAGAAGTACGCAATTTTCTGGGGGAGCCTCTCAACTAGAAAATAGTCTAAGTCTGGAAGGTCAGTCTACAGGAGGGAGATAAACAAGCTGACATGCACATGTTGGCAGGCCACTGGAACTCAGTTGAAGCCTATGTACTTAACAATGCAAGACATGTTGCTAAGGATGGTTTGTAGGGAGGCTCCAAAACAAAGCTAAGGAAAAATTTTGTAGGGTGGTTGTAGCCACTACAACACTTGGCAACACAGTGGTAGATCTCCATCTCTCTGCATGGACCTTGTTCATGAAAAGCAACTCTAACACCTTCGGGAGTATTACGTAGTTCTTTGATCATCTCGGCTTCCACACTTGCTTGATTGTAAGATACAGTCCGACATGCTCTTGATCGACCAACACACATTCCAAGCCAAGCGAACACATTTGTTTCAATTGCAATGAGGGGTATATTGGTGCATAAGCCATATGATAGTCAAAGTATAATTTTTCATCTCTGGTATTGCTCTGATGCCTGCAAGCCTAGACAGTACCCCAATGATGTCACACAGGAAACATCACTCCTCTTCCAGAAAGAATGGTCAGTACCCCGACGGAGTTACTTGTATCACCTCTCTACGTAGGAATCCTTTATCTTTTTTCACCTTATTCATTTTCATTTTTTCGAATTTTTTTCACATTTTCATTTTCATAACTGTGCATAACACTTCTTCATTTTAGAGGTGGAAGAGGGATCCTGACTTATTGAGAGCAAAATAGGTTGTTCCTTCAGAGATGTAGTTTTTATATATCTCTGACATGCTTGTTATGGTTTTCCCACTCACCTTACTCTACTTGACTGAGCTGACAAGGGTTAACCCAAAACAACCGACTAGAGTAGGTGACACTAGTTAGTGTGCAAGCATTGTGTTTTCACCAAGGCTCACATCGATCGGAACATATTTTCCATTTATGTATCATGGACTGAAGACAACAAGTTATTCATACAAACGCAGGAACATATTGGTAGCTTTGTCGATATAAATGAAGTTTTTAAGCACTTGTTTTTGGAAGCTAATGAAAACTCATCATTGCCTCACTTTGAATGTTAGATTTAAGATTTTTTAAGTGCCTTGTCATTCACAACTCATGTTTTAGCTTGCAAGCTTGCTTGATAGTGGCCATTATGTGGTTCTAGGGTTGTTTTGTTGGTTGTGTGCTTTAATTCAGGAACTATGAGTGCCCCAAATAAATTTTTGAAGGAAGAATCAAACCTTTCTTTGGATCTAGGCTTTTCCTCCTCAATGAAAAAGAATGTGGTGCTCTTGTAAGAAAAATTGTTAATGGGAAAATTCATTGGTCTGTGGCCAGGTTCTTAAACTATTGAAGACTGGGGTTTTTTGCAATAGAAAAATCATGAAACCCAAAACATTTACTATTGTGAAAATGTATATTATGTATTTTTTTTTGAAAATCAAGAAGATAGAGATCAAATCTATAGTTGGATCCCTATTTATGGGAACCAATTTTTTTTTTCTTACGCATTGGTATTTAGAATTTAATTCCATGATGGAAATGTCATATGCAATTGTGTGGCTCATATTTCCTTTTGTCCCTCTTCTTTTTTGGGGTGAAGGAATTTTTAAGGCAATTGGAGATAAACTAGGAAGATTTATTTCTTGTGATCTAAAATAGGGGTAAAAAAATTGTGCCCTTGAATTTGTGTCAAAATGAATTTCTCAAAAGGCCTCCCTAAGGAAATTCAACTAAATCTAGATGGTTAGTATCATCTCCAAGCTCTGGATTATGAATAGTTATCTTTTAAATGTAATATGCATCATGAGTATGGACACTTTACAAAAAAATTCCAAACACATTGGCTTCTTGAAGCTCTCCAAAGCCTCCTCTTAATGAAGAGCAAGGAGAAACTATGCACAGATTCATTCTCATTAAAACGAAAGATAAGAAGTATTGAAGTAAAAATCAAGAGACATGTATGGTTTAATCTAAGCATCATCCCATTTCTGTAAATAACTTTGAAGTCATAAATGTTTCAGAGGAAGGAGGTGAGAATCTTGATGTCCAAGAGGATTAGCCAAAAAATCATGTTCCAAAGGCTCCTCTTGATTCAATTGATAAAGAACAACCAGATCAAGACCCTCTAAGGAAAACGATTGTGGTAGGAAAGCTTTCCCCAAAGGTCTCTCCTGCATTAAAATATGAACAAGATGTTGTTGATGATGCTGGACCGGCTAACATGTTAGGGATATCCCCTGTAAGAAGTCCCAACTAGACCTCAAACCGTTTGGTGTAAGAGTCCCAACAGTGGGTCATATGGTATCGCTTTAAATGTGGTTGCGTGCAGAGGTAAGTAGGATGTCCTTGTTGGTAGCAAGGGTGTGACATGCGCAGTAAGCCAAGGGAGGTGCATGGGTGGTTCTAACACACGAAAAGTGAGGTGAGTGCACCCCTTGGAAACCTGTGGAAACATTCGGCTTGGAAGGGAACACACAAGAAAAGATGCATCACAAATTAGAAGGTAGGTGAACCAACAATCGAAAGTGATGGTTAAACCAACAGCACATCTCAGTATGATTCATACATACATATACAAAAAAAGTCTATACATACATGCGTAAGAAAACAACTACATATATCATTAGAGTAACCAAGATAACTGGAATATAATAACAACATATGCATGAAACGTGTTGGCTCTTTTATATTAAAAAGTGAAAGTTCCAATCATATAGTACAACCATGACCAACCACTAGTCCCGATAACAGAACATTATAGTCACTGCCGCCTGCTCCTCCAAAGAGATGTACTAGCTCTGCACTGTGGAGAAGTCAAGGCTCATTACACTACACTCCAATATTTCTCTAAGATACTCCTATCGAAAGATTTGTTGTCCAAAAGCCTCTACAATGAGTTATGAGGTTATATAAATAGCAAAGAGTGGGGTGACCCTTGACATTCCCCTTTGTAACTCTTCACCTACCCTCATGACTCTTCAACTACTACATAACTATTACATTCAACTCTTGGCACTTGGACTTTCACTTTACAAGATGTTACATGCAATCTACACATGTACTAATGTGAGACAAATTAGGCTTGTGCAAGCCATGCAAGCTATCACTAAGACTCAGATAGTTGTGGGAAGACCAACTCTTCGACATCCTCATGATGATCGAGGGTGGTGAACTGATGCCAAGCTTGGTCATCTGTGATGGTGTTTGCATGCTCAATGGTGACATCCTGTTGTAAGAAAACTCTTACTTCTTTTGCATCTAGGTACATTGATTTGGCCCCTCCGTACAACTCGTCTGATAACATGTGCATCAATCTCTTGAGTGCAGCCATACCAGCAACATACTAATGCATATTGTTTGCACCAATCTCCAAGTGTGTGCAGGTGGCTATGTGCATTAACTTGTTGAAATACATGTTCATCTCTAGTCAGACTTGGTTCTTGTCTTTGCCTCAGTGAGTGTGCCAATGGGTGGGATCCCATGCATGCGCATAATGACCTCCATGTTCCTGAACACCCCTACATGCGATCGACGGCACTGCTCACCTTGTATAGTCCATGCCAGCTATTGGGATGGGTCTATAACTTGTATGGGCACAGTTTCATCTGTCTATGCATGTTACGCCTCCTGTTGTACCTGTCCCTGCTGCAAATCCTTCTGTCATATGTGCAACTCATGTTCTTCCTTGAGTTGTTGCTTCAACACCTACAACTAGTTCTCTATTTCTCTCTCTTCCTTCACGTGATCCTCCTGTCACGCTATCACCTCATAGCCTCAATATCCAAAGCTTCTTTCACCACAAGTGGATCTACTTGAACTTGCAACTTTTCTCTGCCTCTACACTATCAAAAACCTTCCTCTTGCATTTGTCGCGCATAGGTATGCTACCTTCTGATGCTGCTGATGGTGCTTCTTACTATGATGTCGCTTCCATTTTATCTGTATATCCTTTTTCATGAACAACCTGATGTCTTTATAGATAGGCAAGTTCGTAGACACTCAATCGAATGCATCCCCAGTCATGCTCTTGTTGACAAGGTTAATCCTATCTGTGGACAGAGACGACCCCTCTAGCCCAATGAGTGGGTCTAACAACTGAAGGGACAATCAACTAGACATCTTCCTATATTATAATTGAAAAGTAGAACATGAGAGGTGGCCACCTTACTCTAATGATAATCTGATTTCCTTTGTTGAGATCCTCGAACCGCTTGTGTCACGGACTTGTTCCTACTTCTTTCAGCATTTATGTACCTGCACAAGTGACCAAGCGACAACAAAGCATGCCAAAACCAATAGAAAATCTAATAATAAGCTACTTAGATGATAAAGGAATTCCAAGCTAATACATACATGAACATATATATTTTGGGAAGATGAACCAGCAGTTGTATTATTATTTAGAGAATAAAGGAAAGATTACAACCATAGCCTTAATGTTAAGAGGCTCTCCTTGAGTGGTAATCCAAGTCCAAGCCACGAAACTCTCCAAAACTCCTTCTCCAAGTCTAATGAATAGCCTTTAAGCACAAGCTCAACATAGGGGTGCAAATGGACATAGATCAACATACCAACCATTTGGGAATGGGAGAGGAGGAATTTATAGACTGGGAGAGGGAGTTAGGACTCCTCCAAAGATAGGATTAGGCCCACATCTCAAGGAGGTAGCTCATATCGATGAGACCAAGAGATCAAATTAGGAGGATTCGACCTCATTTATGTGAAACTACCTCCAACTCGTCGCTCTGGAAGCTTCTAGATCACGAAGCTTCTCATCCTCTTTGGGAAAAATTCCTTTTTGAGACCATCGCGAGTATGAGAGAGAATAGTGTGATGTCATCACTGGCTTAGCAAAGTGAAATAGGTGATAATCGTGGTTTTGAGCTTCATAAGGGCGATGACTCTCATTTTAGGGTTTCAAGAGCCATTTCTTCAGGGAAAGCTCCAAATATTTTCAAGCAAAGTTAAAGGAGGGATCTAAGCTGTATAAATGGATGAGTATACTGTATAATGATCATGTTTCGGGCACTTCAGGGTATGTCTCAGGGAAGTGCAGGAGGTGTGACAAAATATTGTGTAACAACTCTCAATGCTGTCCTTTGACTCTACTCTATGAGGCTATTGTACCTATACTGCTGAGAGGCATATGAACACCTGTGCTACCTAGAGACATAACAACACTCATGGAAAGGAATCTGTCAGTTGAAAACAAAAATAAACTGGAGGACTAACATGCAACATACTTGTGTGACTGTCTATGAAGATTGCACAATTTTCACCAGAAGGCTGGGAGGCTAACTGCCAAAACTGCACAAGGCATAGTCTGGGTTGTTGGGAGGTTGACTGGCAACTGGAACTACACAAAGCACAGTCCAACCTGGCCTGCTGAAGACTGAAACTATGCAATGTGCAATTTCAGTAAGCAGTGATATGCAAAACTAGTCAACTGCATTGCATAGTTTTTGGGGCCAACAAATCACTGCGTCCCATAATTGTACAATGCAAGCTTGGAGGTCGGTGTTGGGCTAGAATTGCGTAAATTGTAGGGGGAAGGTAGAGCCTTCACTTCCAGAAAAGTGCAATGCTAGCCGGGCAAGCAAGGTCCGAGCCAAGGTAGACCAAACCCACCGACAGGCGACTAAAAACATGAGAATTCTGAATGCATGGTGAAACTGAGTGTAAACAAGAGTGAATGATCATGCATGAAAATAGTAAGTGCAGGATTTAGAAAACGGGAAAACATGCATGTGTGTGAAGTGGGTCACCACAATGGCGACCGTCGGTGCAAAAAGAACAATGTCATGCATGCAAAAGCAGTGAGATGCAAATGAAAACTGAAACGGTGCTTCTACAAGCTAACATACATTAAAATGACATCAAGCATTCATTGAAATCAAGCAGACAATACTTACACAAACAGAAAAAAAAAAAAAAAAAAAAGTGACAGAAACACAATGCAAGACATGAGAAGCAGACTTACCTTGAAACAGCTAAGTTGAAGGTGTCGAAGACTCCTAGATGCGATGTGGGATGTTAGAGTAGAAAGATCGATGTGAGGAATGAGATCTGCAGCATCTGGTACATAAGTTTTGAGAAGATTGAGGTTATGACGCGCATTCCACAAATCTAGGGAAAAGCAACACTTGGCAGGAGGTTTCTAAAATGATCTTTGCATGTAACCTCCAACTCCTAAAAATATATCCCTAAAATCTAGGGATGCCTTTTGCATGTTGCCTTTTGCTATTTCAGGAAAAACAGCCCATGCATGCAAATCATAATTTCTCGGTCCCAGAGTGAACCGGTCAATCTGAAGGCACATGGAACAGTCTTCAAGTGTGTGATGAAAAATTTCACAGTTTCTAGGCAAAGTAGGGTTGGTTGTCTGTCAGGAATTGTGCAATTTCTGAGCTGAGTAGGTCACTGCCTCCTAGAATTGCGCAATTTTTGGGCTGAGGCCTAGTGCTGGGTCAGATTGCACAGTTTTCTAAGGGAGGACTGCCTAACTGTTCTGCACACTTCTGGAGCCTAGCAGGCTGCACAACTGATTTGCGCAATTTCTGGAGGGAAGGCTGGTTCCCTTCCAGAATTGCGCAACTTTCTGAGGGAGCCTCTCAGCCAGCAAATAGTCTAAGTCCTGGAGGCCAGTCTGTAGGAGGGAGACAAACAAACTGACATGCACGGGCGGGCAGGCCATTGAAACTCAAATGAAGCCTATGTACTTGACAGTGCAAAACATGTTGCTAAGGATGGTTGGTAAGGAGGCTCCAAAACAAAGCTAAGGAAAAATTTTGGAGGGTGGTTATAGCCGCTACAAAAGCTAGTAAGGTGGTCGAGAATAAATCCTCCTCTTCTCCCATATCCTTTTCATATGTGCTTAAAAAGAAGCATTCCTCCCCATCAATAACAAGAAGCAAGAAATATCATAGTAGAAAGAACTTTGGTCCTCACTGTTGTGGGCCAAGTGGTGGGCTATCTTCAAGTAATTTATAGAAATACTTTATTTCCGCATTTTCTTGTGCAAGCAATTTGTTAAAATATACTCCTGCTCTTATGAAGAAATAGGTGTAAAAAACTAAGAGACTTAATTTTGGAACTTTTCCCTCCCCACTCTTATTGGGAGGAGGTTAGTTTCTTAGTATTTTTGTAAATGTGTCATTAGTCGAAGCTAGCCAAAAGGGCTCACAAGAAGGAGAGCATATTGTAACTCATTTCCTAGATAATTGCTATGTCCAAGCACATATTTTAATATAAATTTCTCATTATTATTATTATTATTATTATTGCACTTCTTATTGTTTATATTATTTTATTTTTGACGAAGTCAAAATGTTATTGTCAAAATTATATATCACTATCATATTAAGCTAGAAAGCTAAAAAATGCTTCTAGACTTAATTTTTTTTATGGTTTTATATTTATCTATAAAAAAAATTAACATAAAACTATTTTATTTATAATTGATGTAAAATTATTTTTTACCATTATTATTTTTTAAATATTATATATTGACTTAAAAAATAAATAAATAAACTATACATGTCTCATAAATTAAATGATTAAAAACCTTTTATAATATTATAATGATAAGAAAAAAAAATTTAATTATATTACTTTTAAAAATATAATAAGCAAAATAAAACTATTTAAAATGAAAATGAAAATTTATACCAATATTAATGGTTATGGTATCAATATATTGGATAATCATAACACATTAAGTAAGAAACAAAAATGATTGAAAAAATATAGATTTGTATATTAATATTTTAGATAGTCTTGTTAAAAAGAATAATTAATAATTTATTATTATTTAAATGAAAACAATAAAGTTTCTCCGAAGAAAATAAAAAATATAATATCATAATCCATGGATGATATTAAAAGAAAAGTAAATAAACAAACATAAGCCTCTTTAGTATTGATGAGGCCAAAACGCAAAATTAGTAGAAATTGATATAATGGTGTCCCTTTCCATTGGGTTCTTGAAAATGCCATCTAAACATGCATGGTATTGCTTGAGATATCACATTGACTACCATTTTAGTCAATTTGGTTGTTCTTATAATATTTAAGTGAGTTTTATAATATTTTAAAGTGTTGTGGTGTAGGGTTAGTTTTGTAATATTGAAATATTTTCAATGTTATGGAAAAGCTAGTTTTATAATATTTTTTAAGGTCGTAGTTTTTAAGTGTGATTTTTGAAAAGTTTTCCAGTTTATTTTTAGATCTAATTTGTCTAGAATCCGGTAGGGATTCATTGAAATACCAAGTTTGATAGGTACTCTTCACAATCAAAGTGCCCCAAGGGTTTTTGACAGTGTTGAGTCCATATATGTAGTTGAAAACCTCATTTAAACAACACAAATCAATATTTCGTCACAATATTTTCATCGGACTCCGACTAGAAATTCATTGAAAACTTCAAAAAATTGCACTTAAATACTACTTTTTTTAAGTGTTATGAAAGTTAGTGTTGACACCTAATCATCAGGATTGGGTGAATAAGTGTAACTGATGTAAATAAATAATGGAAAATATGAAGAGTCACTGGGAGATGAAATGAACAGTCTCTCCCTCATGTATATAATAAAGACCAACCTGAATGAATATAACGAATTGATTCGAGGAGTTACTGCCTGGTCTGACATGGTATCAGAGCCAGCACCATTTTTGGCTTCCCTCTGCTTTGTAACTCCCTATTCTGCCTATGGTATTCTGAATCCTATGCAGACTGGCTAGCCTGGCAGCTCTAACGCTTCCAGTGGCATGAACGCATACAAAACGCTACTCTCTGCATACAAAATGTTGCAATTTGTCTATTATTCACCTACATACAAAACGTTGCTCCTGTCACTGCTCTCTGTACATCAATTACTTGTTGTTATTCACTATTATTCACCTGCATACAAAACACTGCTCCTGTGGCTCCTCTCTGTACATCAATTACTTGCTGCATAAGTGCATATGCCTTTAACTATGCATTGAATATTTTCAAAAAAAAATAAATCGGTGGAAGTGCTATTGGAATTGTAGAAGTTGTTTGATGCAAATGTGTTGCTTCCTAGAGAAGTTCGAAGGCCATGGTCAGTTCAAGGTTGTTCTAGTGATGGTGTCGCGGAATGATATCCTATTTCCTACCATTAAAACTCTGCTCTACCCTCTGCCCGCTCAAATTTAGTTTCAGGTTCCTTTGGAATCTTGAAATGTTGAATTAAATTATTGGTGTTGTGTTTGGGTTGGATGCTGGTCAAAATTATTTAATGCTTTAACATAGTGTGATGCTTCTTGGCCTTTAATTGAAGATTGAATTCCAGTGTGATGTGTGGAGAGGCCAAAACTGTGTGTTAAAATTTGGCGCAGTGTGGGAACACCGTGAGAGTGCTTTGAATGTTATATGAAGCAAGGATATCATGGAATATCAATATGAAGATAAATGGTGTGTTTGATTGGTATGTTCACCTGTTGTTGTGCGTTGAAAAATGTTTTGAAGGTAAATAGTTACACTATTCATGCATTGGTGTAATGTTGTGTAATGGCTCTGTTTTAAGGCCATCGTGAGACCATGTGCACAAACCACCTGTTAATGAAGTGTTGCATTTTTCTGAAATCTGAGTTTTAATTATTAACTTGTGGTTGAATGAATCTTGGTGCATTGATTGATAGCTCCGGGCCTAGCTTGAATACTCTTAATTTTTTCATTATAGTACTATGTTTCAATATAGTACTGTCATACCAATGCCCCTTTGAATTGTAATTTTTTTATTACCACCAAAAGTACAATTTTTTTACAGTATATTGCTAGAGGTATTTTTTTACACCAGACAGATTTTACAATGCATTCAATCATATCTATTGTGGGAATAGTTCTCACTGGCAAGGAGAACTATCCTGAGTGGTCCCAGATGATAAAACACACCCTCATTTTCAACGAGTTTGGAAAGGAGTGTGTGTTGGAGACGAAGACAAAGAGCCAAAATAGCCTACCTCAGACAAAGAGTTCGCCATTTGGGAAAATAAGAACAGAAAAACCTATGCATTAATTGCAACATCTGTAAGTGAAGAGGTGAGCCGCCATATTTCACCATTTTCAACTGCTTTCGAAGCCTTACAAAAGCTGAAAGAACTCTATGACTCGCACTCTGCACTTGAAGTTGTTCACTCATGATTAAACTCTTCGCTCTTGAATTACAAAATAATGATCCTCTTGCTCTTACATCCAAAGTAAAATCTATAATGCATGATATCAAAACCACTAGGGTTGAATTGGATATTCCTCGTATAGATTTTCTCAAGGCACTTTATCCTACTTACTCTACTTACTCCAATTATCTTGAGTCACTGCAAGCAAATGGAAATCTCAAAGATATTACCTTTGACTCTCTTGTGAAAAAATTTGTTGAAAGGGAGAAAGATTTTGGAAACAAGACAACCCCTAAATCTTCTGAAGAGGTTGTGTGCCTTGCTCATAAAGAAAAGAATCTTGCCCAAGCTTCTTCCAGAGGAAGAGGTGGTCGAAGAGGAAGAGGAAGATATTTCAAAGGCAAGGGGGGCAGACACTCTCAAGGAGAAAAGTCTGATTTGCACTGCATACACTGCAAAAGAAATGGATGACATGATGCCTCTACATGCAAGTTATCTTGGGACAAAATTGAGCAGCAAAGAAACCAACCCAAAGGTAAAACTAATGACACAGACAAAGGTAAAGCACTTGAATCCGCTCATTATGTTGTGGCACAATGTAATATAGGAGTAAATGAAGATTTATTTAATGCTTCACTTGCTTCTTGGAAAAATGATTGGTTGCTTGATTCAGGAGCAACTTGCCACATGACTCATAGAAAAGATTTTTTTGAAGAATTTACTGACAATGTTGATGGAGCAGTATACTTTGAAGACCAATCAAAACTCAAGCCATCAGGGCTTGGCACAATCAGACTCAAATTGCCTGGTCTTCTAGACTTTCTTCTGCATCATGTTCTATATCTCCCACAGCTGAAGAGAAACTTGGTGTCCTTGGTCCACATCTGCTAGCAAGGTCATTCCATTCATATGTTTGATGGCAAGCTTGAGGTGAGAAAAGCATCTGACCACTCACTTGTCATGAGGAGGATAGAAGAAGAAAGGCTTCTCAAGCTGCAGGGTACCTCTACTCGTGACAAAATTTCTCATACAACTCTCATAATGAAGAAGGTACACTTCCATCAAGTTTATTATGGCATGCTAGATTTGGACATTTGAACTATGACAACCTCCGCTTGTTGAAGAAAAATGGTGTTGCTGGTTTGCCTACAATTCCTAGGAACTTAAGCAATGTGATGCTTATATTCTAGGAAAACATAGCAAACAGTCTTTTCATGATTCACATTCAAGAGCACATAGAAAACTTTAACTCATTCATTCAGATTTATGTGGTCCAATGCCTATTCCTTCTGCAAATGGAAATAAATATATGCTGACATTTATTGATGACTACACCAGAATGTGTTGGGTATATTTATTGAAGAACAAATTTGATGCTTTTCAAACATTCAATAACTTTCATGCATGGATTGAAAATGATGCACAATCTCATATTGGCTCTATTCGCACTAATAATGGAAAAGAATATACTTCAAATGAATTTGAAAACTATCTTCGCCAACATGGGATCAAACATCAAACAATTGTGCCTTATAATCCCTAACAGAATGTTGTAGCTGAAAGAATGAATAGGACAATCTTAAATATGGTGCGCTCCATGATGTTTTTCAAAAATGTAAAATTGATGTTTTGGGCTAATGCAGTTCTGTGTGTTGTATATATAAAGAATAGATGTCCATCTAATGCTATCAGAAACAAGACTCCCTATGAAATGTGGTATGGGCACGTTCCTTCGGTAAAGCATCTCAAGGTCTTTGGTTCCACCTGTTATGCCTTGATACCAAAGGTAGATAGAAACAAACTTGGTGCAAGAAGTCATAAGTGGATCTTCTTGGGGTATTCAAACACCTCCAAAGCATACAGTCTTTATGATGAAGTCAATAAAGAGTTTGTTGTATCTAGAGATGTAATCTTTCTTGAATCATCCAAAACTAACAATGTTGTTGAGCGGTAACTTGATCGCTTGGATAGATTCACAAATGAAAAATCATTTCAAGAATTTGATAATCAGATTCCTCATCTTGAAGGGGGGATTCCTATACTAGATCAACCTGTGGAATCTTCTTCTGGAGAACTCTCTCCCCCGCATGAAACTCCGACAACGGATGATACTTTAAGTGATGTGATTGATAGAATTGGGAGACTCAATCTTGATTCAGTCCCAACTCAATCAACGGAGTAGCCTGGACCATCTAAGAAAGGTCCCCCAAAGTGGATGACAAAGACACTTGAAAGTGTTCATTCTGATGAGGTTGGAAAGACAGGAACTAGAAATTAAAACCAACAAAATGGAGGTGATGTAGATGACTCTGATTCACCTGTTGATATGGATGTTTCTTATGATTGTGAATTGAATTTTTCTACATATTTCGAACCAACTTCCTTCAAAGAATTTTCTTCTCATGATGAATGGAAAGAAGCGATGCAAAAGGAGTATGATGCCCTGATAAAGAATGGCATTTGGAAGCTGGTTGATCCTCCATTAGGAACCAAACCAATTGGCTACAAGTGGGTCTACAAGAGCAAGTATAAAGCTGATGGCTCACTTGACAAGCACAAAGCCAGACTTGTGGAAAAATGCTTTGCATAGAAGGAAGGGATTGATTATGAGGAGACTTTTGTCCCCACAGCAAAATGGGCTACCATCCGGACACTCTTTGCCCTAGCAGCTTAGAACGGTTGGAAATTCCATCAAATGGATGTAAAAACTGCTTTCTTGAATGGAGATCTAAAAGAGAATGTTTTTATGTCCCATCCTAAAGGATTTTCTATGAAAGGACATGAACATAAAGTATGCAAACATGTGAAATCCTTGTATGGCCTCAAACAAGAACCGCGAGCCTGGTATGAAAAAATAACTGAGCATCTTCTGAAACTCAATTTCAAACATTATGATCTTGATGATGCAACTTTATTTGTTAAGAAAGCTAGTAAAACAGTTGTATATCTTGTGGTATATGTAGATGATCTTTTGATGACAAGGAACAATGAAAGCTACATTGCATCCATAAAGAAGGAATTGAGGAAAGGTTTTGAAATGACTAATTTTGGATATGTTCATTACTATCTTGGTATTGAAGTAACTCAACATCCAAAGTCCATATTTCTTTCTCAAAAGAAGTACATTGGATATCTATTGAAAAGGTTTGGCATGACAGAATGCAATCCTCTTACTACTCCAATGGAACAAAACTTAAAGCTCACATCCATTGAAGGAAAAGAATTTGAGGATGCAACAAAGTATAGACAGCTTGTAGGAAGTCTCAACTACCTAACTACTACCAGACCAGAAATTTCATTTGCTATTGGAATCCTCTCCAAGTTTATGCAAAATCCTTGTGAGGGACATTGTTCTGCTGCAAAAAGAGTTCTAAGGTACTTGAAGGGAACTCAAGACTTTGGAATCAAGTATACACAAGTGGATGACTTTAGCTTGATTGGATACTCTTATTCAAACTTCAATGGAGACAAAGAAACTGGGGTATATACTTCAGGTTATGTTATGAGTCTTGGATCAGGATCTGTCTCTTGGAGATCATGCAAACAATCAGTTCCAATAGATTCCACAACAGAAGCAGAATATGTGGCAACAACTGAGGCAACAAAATAAATTGTGTGGCTCGGGAAAATTATTGAATACTTGCAAGTAAAACAAGTACAATCGACTCCACTCATGATTGACAATACCTCAGCAATAAAGTTGGCCAAGAACCCAAAGTTCCATGATTGAACGAAGCACATCAATACTAAATATCATATGATTCAACATCATGTTGAGGCCAAAACAATCCATCTCTGCCATTGTTCCACTAATGAGCAAATTGCGGACATCTTCACCAAAGCACTTGGAAGAGAAAAGCTTGAATGATTTAGAATGATGCTTGGACTCACCAACATCCCTTCAGATTAAGGGGGGGAATGTTGACACATAATCATCAGGATTGGGTGAATAAGTGTAACTGATGTAAATAAATAATGTAAAATATGAAGAGTCACTGGGAGATGAAATGAACAGTCTCTCCCTCATGTATATAATAAAGACCAACCTGAATGAATATAACGAATTGATTCGAGGAGTTACAGCCTGGTCTAACAGTTAGTTTTATAATATTTTTTTTGAGTGTTACGAAGAAGCGTACACTCTTAAAAAAAATTAGAATAATTGAATGAAAATAAATTTTAAAAGTAGTTTCGAGAATAATTGAATTAAAATATATTTTAAAAGTCAAGGATGATATTTTTTGTTAGGTCCCTATAATACTAGTATATTCCCCCATTATTATTGTCATTGTAGTCCCTTATTGTTATTGTTGTGCCATTGTTGTCCCCGTATTGTTATTATTGTGCTCCATAGAAGCCCACTATTGCTATTGTTGTGCCCTTACATTATTATTTTTATGTCGACTCTGAATATATTGTGACCCCTTAGACTCATATATATAGAAATGAGGTTTTGTTATTTGTATCATTCAAGAATTGTTCATTTGTGTAATTTAAAGGAGGTTTACCCCTCGAAGAGGCTAATTTTGGAGTTGTTGATCTGTCTCTTGTTCTATTTTGTGAGCTAGTTGCATAACATTTGGTATCAGAGCTTTAGATTCTAGGGTTTCATTGCTTCAAATAGGACATCATGGCATTTTCATTATAATTATTTTTTCTATGAAGCTTCAGAAGCTAAAATTAAAACCCATTTGAGCCGAAATCTTGGTTAACCTCGTGTACAAATTTCAAATCTTTTCTCACTATATTTTTGGACATATGATCCGAGGAAGTTAGGGATTTTGCAAGCTCAAAATTTGATCTGAGCATCGAATTCAAATTTTGTAAAAAGTGAAAGAAACAGGATGCATTATAGTTTGTTGGGTATGGTTTTCAGGGCCGAAGGTTGAAACAAGGACACATGGAACTTCGTACAACTTAGCTCTATTGAACCAGTCTATAATCTGTCATCGTGGGAGATTGGGCATAAATATTTCTTAGAGAATCTAATCTCGATCAGAATTGTGGGGATAGAAAGAGGACTCAGAGGGATACCACAGGATGCAATTTTAGACCTTGGAGATCTGAAATTACAGAAGTACATCAGATTCAATATTGAGCTCCTATAAAGAAAAAAAGAAGGTGCATAGGTTTTTTTTTAAATTTGCGTAAGTTTTGTTCAAAAAATTAGTTTGAAGTGATTCAAAGAGAATTGTGAAGCATAATTATCATTAATTGATGACCCGAAGAAAGAAAATGGAAGCACCTAGTAAGCAACAAAAAATCTCTACTATGACACATGAAGAAGAGGAAGAAATGCAACATGATATATCAAAATTACAAGACTAGGTGCAACAAATTTCGCTCTCACAAAAAGTAACTGAAGCTAATATGGATGGTTTGAAGTAAGGTTTGACAAAGTTGCTACAAAAAAAGACTTCCTAATGTTGTTTGTAGTAGAGGAAACTCGTGATGAGAACAAAAGAAATGTTAATCATAATTTCATAGACTCTAATGTTGGATTGAAGACCCAACATGTTACAAAGATCAATATGAGGAAGTTTGATGGCAAGGATCCCGTAACATGGATACTACAGATGGAGCAATATTTTGATATCCATAATGTGCAAAACACACAAAAGGTATGCATTGTAGCTTTATATTTGGAACCCAATAAGTTTGTATGGTATCGATGGCTTTTCTCTCGAAAACAAATTGTCACTTGGTCAATTTTTATGGAGGAAGTGATAGCACATTATGAGGATACAAAGAGAAACACCTTCTTTAACCAACTGATAAATCTCAAACAAAAGGGTTCAATGGTAGAGCACATATAGGACTTCCAAAAATTGAATATAAGGGTAAATGATATTCTAGAGGAGCATATTATTGATGTGTTCATAGGGACTTTAAAGGATAAAATCCAACATGAGGTTCGCCTTTGGGAACCTGATTCATTAGAAAAGGCATTCAAGTTGGTAAGAAAAATTGAAAGAAAAATTATGGCAACAAGGAAGCCTACCACTCACAACTATAAATATGGAAGTGTTGTTGCCCCTACCCTTCCATAACCTACAATGTTGACGCCAAAACAATTGGAAGAAAAAGGAGAAAGAGGGCTTTGTTACAGTTGTGATATAAAATACACTAAAGGTCATAAGTGTGCTAAGAAAAAAAATATTTTACACAAATTTTGAAGAGGAAGAAAGGGAACAATAAACGTCAAAAGAAGAGGATATACACAAGGAACCAACTCTAGAGAAAGAATAAATGAATCCGACCATATCTTGTAATGCGTTAGTAGGAATTACCACTCTTCAAGCTTGCAATATAGAATGACATATCAAGACAAAAAAGGTAATAATGTTGATTGATTCTGGTAGTACCCATAATTTTATTCATTGTAAGATAGCCAAGGAATTGAATTTCTTCCTGCATCCAACACTAGAGGGTTAAGCGATGGTGGAAAATGGAGGAACCATAAATTTCTATCGAAAGTGGCATAATATCAAGCTATGATCCATGGGGGAATATGTATTGAATATTCCAACGCTTTCCATTCCAATGGGCGGTGCTGGTGTTGTACTAAGAGTCTAATGGCTACAATATTTGGGTACGATAGCTTTTAATTTTCAATAACTTTTCTTGAATTTTTTGGGAAGGAAAGGAAGTTTAATTAATGGGTATCACAAGGAAAATGAGAAAGATAATCAGTTCGAACATCATGACAAAACTTCTAAAGAAAGAACAATGGGGCGTAATTGCACAATTATTTTCACTAGAGGTTCCCACATCGAAATCATATATTTCTCCAGATCTCCAAAAAGACTTGGACAATCATTCCAAGGTATTTGAGACTCCCAAAGGCCTCCCACCTATTTTTGATCATTATCATGTTATTCATTTGATTCTAAGAAGTGTTCCTCCAAACATCAAGCCTTAGATATATCCCTATTTCCAAAAGAGTGAAATTGAACGTATGGTTGTGGAAATGCTAGAGGTTGGTAGAATTCAACCTAGTCAAAGTTCTTTCTCTGCTCCAGTAGTATTGGTGCACAAGAAGGATGGATCATGGCACATGTGTCTAGATTATAGGGAGCTCAACAAGCTCACTATTAAAGATAAATTCCCCATTCCTGTCATTGATGAATTATTGGATGAATTACATGGAAAAATTTACTTCACCAAGTTGGATCTTCGTTGAGGATATCATCAATCAGAATGAAGACTAAAGACATTTTGAAAACAAAATTTAGAACTCATGAGGTTCATTATGAATTTTTGTTCATGCCTTTTGGCCTTACCAATGAACCTTCTACATTTCAAGGTTTGATAAATTCTATTTTCAAACCCTTTCTTAGAAAATTTGTGTTAGTATTTTTTGATGATATATTAATCTATAACAAGTCTTGGAAGGATCATGTTCAACATGTTGACAAGGTGCTAAAACTATTGGAGGAGAAACAATTATATGCAAGAACCTCCAAATGTTTCTTTGGAGTACGAGAGGTGGAATATCTTAGTCATATTGTATCTCATGAAGGTGTTAAGGTAGACCCTAGCAAAATTAAATCATTAAGGAATGGAAAATACCCACATCCATAAAGCATCTTTGAGGATTTCTCAGGTTGACAGGGTATTATCGCAAGTATGTTAAGAATTATGGGAGAATAGAAACACCTCTAGCAACATCACTGAAGAAAGATGCATTTTCATGGACTCTAAAAGCAACAAAGGCCTTTGAACATCTTAAAGAGGAAATGTGCCAAGCATCGGTCTTATCTACGCAAGACTTCACAAAAACCTTTATTGTGGAATGTGATGCCTCAGGAAATGGAATTGTTGTTGTTTTGATACAAGAAGGAAGAACCATTTATTTTGAAAGTCGTTCAATCAATGGAAAGTATTTACACAAAGCTATTTATTAGAACAAAATGTTGGTAATACTACATGCACTTAAGAAATGGCAACCTTACCTAATGGGAAGACACTTCAAGGTAAAAACAGATCATGATAGCCTTAAATAATTTTTAGAAAAAATATTATCTTCATAGGAGTAGCAAAAATGGTCTCAAAGATGTTGGGTTATGACTTTTAAATCATCTACAAAAAATGGAAGCAAAATGTTGTTGCACATGCACTCTTAAGAAAGGATGGGGATGTGAAAGAATTGCTTTGTTCCATTTCTATCAGCCAACCAGATTGGATAAACAAATCAAGGGATGAATTGAAGAATGAAGAAGATGTGTGGGAACTCATTCAAAAGTTGCAGCAAGATCTCAGTATATTTGATACATTTAGCTAGAAAAATGATTCTTTATGGTACAAATATCGCTTATACCTCTGTAAGAATTCTAAACTCAAACAAAAGATTCTTCTGGAATTGCACACCTCTCCCTTAGGAGGGCATTTAGTATTTTTAAAAACTTGCCACAGGGTTAAGAAGGAATTTTTTTGGGATGGCCTTAAATTTGATATTCAAAAGTTTGTGACAGAATGTTTGGTTTGCCAACAAAATAAAGTTGAGACAATTAAGACCCCGGGTCTATTACAACCTTTATTCTTTCCAAGTCAATGTTTGGAGGAGGTTTCAATGGATTTGATCACAGTTTTACTCAAGTCCAAAGGAAAGAGTGTCATCATGGTGGTAGTTGATAAACTTACCAAGTATGCACACTTTTTTGCATTATCTCATCCATTTAAAGCCAGTACAGTTGTTATTGCATTTATGGAAACAATTCAAAAGCTACATGGGAAGCCAAAAATTATTGTAAGTGACATAGATCCCATTTTCACTGGAAATTTTAGGACGAAATTATTTTCTTGTCTGGGTACTCAATTAACTCATAGCTTATCTTATCATCCTCAATCTGATGGGAAAACGGAGATAGTGAACAAATGGTTGGAAGGATATCTTCTTTACTTTGTATATGATAAACATACACAATAGATCAAGTGGTTGCCTCTAGCTTAATGGTGGTATAACCCTTCCTTCCATACTTCAGCAAAAATGACCCCATTTATGGAACTTTATGGATATCGTCCACCGTCCATCACATCATCTTTAAGAGAAAATTCCAAGATTTAAGCAGTGGAAGATCACATCGAGCATCAACAATAAGTTATCCAACTCTTAAAGGATAAAATCACCTTGGTGTAGAATAGAATGAAACAAAAGGAAGATCAACATCACAACAAAAGAAGTTTTGATGTAGGTGACTAGTGTTAGGATATTTCGACACATAGGAAATAATTAAGTATAACTTCGTCTAGTATATAGTTAGGTAAAGTGTGTTTATTTAGTATGTACATTTTGTAACTTATAATCTAACAATCACAATATGTTCTAGACATGAAGTGATCCGACGGTTCATTCTCTCCTTGGTATTACCAACACTTGATCTGTGTCTTAACACCCAATTGGTCCATGATCTCTATTTAAAGGGCATGGAAGGTCATTTTTCTGGTGACCATTTATGAGAGAAGCTTATGTAAATTTCTTTCTTTTACATTAATAAATTTCCTAAAGTGGTCGCATTGGCTCAGACCGTGGACTATTTCCCTCTTTGAGGGTTTTAACCATGTCAAGAATATTGGTGTACTGATATGTGATCTATTTGTGAGCAGTGTCCTTTGGTGTTAAATCTAAGGAAATTACCCTATGAATTCCTACATGGTATCGAAGCTATTCGAGGGTTGCATCCGTTGGTGATCCAAATCCAAAACCAGTACAATTGCATCCGACTATCATTTCCTATATCTACTTTTTAAAACTACTTTTAAGCAGAGAGGACCACTCGAGTGTGTTAGGAGAATTTTTTCCAGTGAGGAACCCCTTTTGTTTCATGCGAAAAGGTTTCTGGTAGCCCTAGCTATGTCATTTTTAAGATCTAGAGGTATAAAATCTTTATTTACAATTATAGTTATTTATCTGTATGTTTATTTCGGCTCATAGTCCTCTATATTTTTTTTTATTACCTGATCTACACATTTCATTTCTGTGTATGATCTTTGCCATCCGACTCAATGCGATCTGGGCAAACCAGAAACAAAAAGAAAGGATTTTTCTCATGAGTATGATCTTTTCCGATGTGCCTTAGTGTGATCTCGGAAAATCAGAAGCATTGAGGAAAATATCTATTTTCCGACCAAATCTAAGTTAAAGCCATAAGGCTTGGATACTTTTGCTTATTCGTTTAGTTTGTGTGAGTTTTTTTTTGTTTTGTAGGCAAAAAGGGGTTTTTCAAGTAAGCATGCACCCCAAAGCTTCAATGAGGAAAAAAAAATTCTCCCTTCCAACAATTACTAACCTTTTAAACTAGCTCACTTAGTCTAAAGTTACTTTATGAAAATAGAGGTCTTGGGTTCAAGTCTTTTTTTTTGTTGAGTTACTTTTTCAAAAAGCACATGTAACTTATGTTTTAAAGTTGTTTTATGTAAAAGTGTTCTCACCCATTATAATTGTGAGTCACTTATAATTATAAAGTCACTTTATCTTTTATTTAAGTTATAATTTATTGGATAGTTCATAAAGTGCCACTGTAAAAGTGACTTTCAATTATTTAAAAAAGTAGGTCACATAAAGTAATCTTTTTTTTAAAGTGAGCTAATTAGATTAAGTTTGGAAAGGGTTTTTTTTTTTAAATATAACATTATTATCAACTTTCCAACATTCATGTGGTTCGTTGGCATCTTCAACAAGCGATAACGTTTTCACCCATAAGTCGTTTTCAAAGCTGTTTTTTTTTTAATCGGCTTAATTTTTCGAGATCTTTCCATTGAAACACTTAGTTTCATCATATAAAGCTTTAGTTTCTTTTAAAATGGAAAGTCCATGCTTAGTTATTCTTGAAAACACAAACTACTTCCAATGACTATCCTACATGGTGGATTTACTTGAATTAAAGGTCTTTATAGAATAGCCTCATGCTAAGAGTCTAAACCACAAGATGAAGATAAGCAAGACAAATGGGAAAATAAGTAAGATCAAGCATGTGGGTTGATAGGGATGTCTATTTCTCCAGACCTTAGATTCCATATCGCAGAAATTGATACCCCCGAAGAAGTAATGAAAAAGCTTAGTACTATATTTGAAATTAAAAATGAAATTAGAGCCCGTCAACCCAAAAATGAGTTGCTTACTTTGGACCCCAATAATTTTTCTTTCATTGAATATTTTTTGTCCAAGTTCAAGACTCTTAGACTTCTCTTGAAAGGTGTTAAGGTTAAGAAGGAGGATGATAGTATTGTCTATTCCATTCTTACTAAGTTAGTACCATCCTACTCTGTGTTTGTTTCCACCTTCCATTCCACTAGAGAAGCCTTTATTTCTTAAGGACAAGACTACAAGTCCCCCTCTTTTGATGCATTTTGTGATTATTTAATAAGAGAACAAGAAAACTCTTACATCTTGGTCTTCTTAATACTGGAAACTATTATAAGAAAGTCTTAGCAACCTAGCAGCAACCAAGTTCAAAGAATCCTAAGAAGAAACATCCTAAAAATAATGGTCCTAAACCAAACAAGGGTCCTAAGCCATTTCAGTCTCAAAATGAAAAATCAACTCAACAAAATGATAAGACAACTAAAAGCAAATGGAAGAAGCTTGATATACATTGCAACTATTGTAATCATGATGGCTACTTAGAATCCAAATGACTTAAGAACATGAAAGCCTTGGAAGCAGCAATGAAGAAACATACCATCCATTTAGAGCAATCTTCAAGTTAAACTTCATCTTTAAGAATAATAGTTTTTGCATGTGGTTGCCAAGAATCTCAGTTTGGTTATGCACTAAATGTATCTTCTTCTTCTTATTCTCATGAGTGGCTCATTGATTCTAGAGCTTCTTATCATATGGCCAAAAACAAAGCCATGTTTTCTTCTTTAAATGATTGTAACACCAAAAATATATATGTTGGTGATGATAGATATCTTAGTGTTGTAGGGAATGGAACTATTCATCTAGGAAATGGTCAATTTAATGATGTATTATGTGTTCCTACCTTATCCTGTAACCTTCTATCTGTATATCAGATAACTCATTCAGGTGACGGTAAAATCGTTGAATTTTCACCTCATGATGTTTTAATTAAGGACCTAAGAGATCCTAGATGGATTTTAGCTACTGGCATTACTGATGATTCTAAAAGGTTGTATAAGTTTAACAACTTTAGGTCACAAACTCTTCACTCAATATTTGTTTCTCATAAAGATGAAGTGAGCAAACCTTGGCATGAGCGATTTGGTCACTTAAACTATTGCTCCGTTCAAAATCTATGCAAAGAAAATATGGTGACAAGTCTTCCAATGGTATCTTGCAGAGATGGTGTTTGTTTCGGATGTGTACTCGGAAAACATCATCGAGATAGTTTTGAAAAATGTGCCTCTTGGAACGCCTCAACCCCATTACATCTTGTGCATAGTGATTTACATAGTCCACTTACAGTTGTTTCATTCTCTGGTTACAAGTATTTCTTAACTTTCATTGATGATTTCTCCAGACGCACGTGGGTATACTTTTTAAAAATCAAGAGTGAATTATTTAACATGTTCTAGGACTTTAAGGCCTTTGTTGAGAAGCAATCTGGACATCAAATTCTTAAGCTAATATCTGATAATGGCAGAGAATATGTTAACAACAAATTAATCAACTTTTGCACAAAGCATGGAATTCAATTGCAACATATTGTTCCATATACTCCATAGCAAAATGATGTAGCTCAAAGGAAGAATCACACCTTAAAGGAAATGGCTAATTGTATGCTTCAATCTAAAGGACTTAGTGTTAATTTTTAGGCAAAAGAAATTAACTATGCAAATTACATAGTAAATCACACTCCTACTAAGGTTTTAAAGAATATCACTCCAGAAGAAGCTTGCAGCTCAATTAAACCAGATGTAAGTCACTTTCGTGTTTTTGGAAGTGAACCATGGGTCCATATTCTAGATGAGAAACATAAAGCCTTAGAACCTAAGAGTGAAAAATGTATTTTTGTTGGATATTCTGAAGATGTCAAAGGATATAGACTTATTCAACCTAAATCCAAAATATAATCATTAGAAGAGATGTAAAGTTTGTTGAAAATATATCGGCCTATGAGCCTATTTTGGAGGATGTGCCACCTCTCTCTATCCCTTCTACATCTGAAAATATTCCTTCTTCAGATGATGATAGCAAGGATGAAAATCCTCCCCACCTTCTCGGTATCTTCCTTCAGCTCCTCATCTTCTAAAATGGGTCCACACTACTTGGGATGCAACAGGTGCTCTTGTAGGTGATCCTACAGATCAGTGTTGTACATGTTCTCAGTTCAATAGAGTCTCTTCTTTACTGGCTCAAGTTTCAGCGAATTATGATCCTAACACCTTTGTAGAAGCTTCAGACCATCTAGATTGGGACGCAACTATGAATGAAGAATATTGATCATTATTGGCAAATGATACATGGGACCTTGTTCCTCTTCCAAAGGTACGAAAACTTGTTAGATTAAAATGGGTTTACAGAACTAGATGGAAAATTTGATAAACATAAAGCTCGTCATGTTCCTAAGGGTTTTTCACAAGTTGAAGGCATTGAATATACTGAAACCTTCTCCCCTATTACCAAAATGAACTCTATCCGCCTTATTCTCTTCCTTGCTACCTCTTTCAAATGGGAAGTCCATTAGATGGACAGTCATGATCACTCGTTCTTCAACTTGTGTGGGAGATGTTTGATCCTTCGGAGTGGACACTCTGCGAGACTACACAAATCTATGTTGGGATTCATCAAATGATATGTTGTGCATCTCTTCTTCTAGCTAATCACCAAGGATCTCAGTGCCTCCTTGGTCATCTGAGACTTTCACTACAACAAAACCAGCGATTAGCGTCCCTTTTTACTTCTTTTTTTGCATCTAGAGCCCATTTTTGGTGCTATTTGCATCCATTTATCAAATATGGTGCAAAACTTGACACAAAATTTGCATCAAGTTTTGCACCAAATCTTACACCAAGTTTAGCACCAGGTATTGCAATAGGTTTTGCACCAAATTTTATGCCAAGTTTTGTGTCATCCTTTACACCAGGTTTTGTTCCAGGTTTTGCATCAAGTTTGGCACCTAATTTTGTTTGACATACTTTTGCATCCTCATTTGCATCCACTTTTTGCACCTACACTTGCATCAACTTTTGCATCGACTTTCGCATCCTTTTTTGCATCCTTTTTTAAATCATTTTTTGCATCCATTTTTTCATCCATTTGTGCATCCCTTTTGCGCCAAGTTTTACATCGTGTTTTGTGTCTAGTTTTGCATAAAATTTTGCATCTACTTTTGTTGCATCCACTTTGCCCTCTTGTTTGGCATCCATATTTACATCCTCTTTTGCATCTATTATTGTACCCACTATTGCATCTAATATTTTTGTGCCACAATTAGCGCCTAGTTTGGCACCTCCTTTTGCACCAACTTTTGATTATAATTTTGCATCCACGTTTGCATCCTCATTTGCGTCTAGGTTTTCATCAACTACTACATCTATTTTTGCATCCATTTTTGTATCCAATTTTGGACCGGGATTTGCATCGGGTTTTGTGTCTCGTTTTGCATCTACTTTTGCATAGACTTCTATTGCATCCACTTTTGCACACAATTTTGCATCCACTGTTGCACCCATTTTAAATTTCACTTTTTGCATCCCTTTTTACATCTTCATTTGCATCATACTTTGATTCTTTTTTTGCATCTATCATTACATCCACTTTTGTTATGCCACAATTTGCACCATGTTTTGCACTCACTGTTGTATCCACGTTTGCTTCCAATTTTGCATCCATGTTCACATCCTCTTTTGCATCAAATATTGCATCTATTTTTGCATCCACTTTTATGTCAGGTTTATGCATTGGGTTTTGCATCTCGTTTTGTATCTACTTTTGCATCTACTTACATTATATCCATTTTTTTCATCCAATTTTGTTTTGCCTGTTGCATCAATGTTTGCTTCCACTTTTACATCCATTTTTGCATCTTATTTTGCATATTTTTTGTCTATTGTTACATCCACTTTTGTTGCACCATATCTTGCGCCTACCATTGCAGCCACATTTGCTTCCACGTTTGCATCCCCTATTGCATCCACTTTTGGTTCATCCATTTTTGCATATACTTTTGTTTCCGTTGTTGCATCCACATTTGTTTCACCACAATTTGTGCCAAGTTTTACACCTACCATTGGACCCATGTTTGCTTCCACTTTTGCCTTCATGTTTGCATCCAAGTTTGCATTGACAACTGCATCTACTTTTGCATCCACTTTTGTGTCAGGTTTTTCATGTTGTTGTGCATCTACTTATGTTGTATCCACTTTTCATCCAATTTTACTTCTATTGTTGCCCCCATTTCTATGTTCGCTTTTGCATCCCTTTTCCAACACTCATCATATTTTCTGCATTGATGATATTCCTTATGGCATTGACAATTATGAACAATTGATGACAATGTCAATAATATTGACAATGATGAAAATGAAGATGATGGCGATGACATGAATTGTGATTATGATGATAAAGACGATAGTGGTTACAATGACAATGATGATGATGGCAATGATTATGATGATGACGATGCTAATGACGTTGGTGAATCTTCCCAATTTTAGATGTTGTCATTGTCATAATCATAAGCATTATCTTTGGTGTCATGATCATCATTTTCATCTAGGTCATCATCAAAAACAATAATGGCATGAATGATGATGATGCATGATTACAACAATGTCGATAGAAATTACATTAATGATGATGATGGGGATGATAAAAATGACAATGACGATAATAATGGTGGTGATGATGATCATCATCAATCATCTGTCAAAAATAGAGTTGTTATTTCTCTTACGTATATCAATGTGTCCTAAACAACCCTTTTCTAGCACTGATCACATTTTTTGGGTTGATGATATTTCTTACAACATCTACAATTATGAACAATTGCAAACAATGTCCATAATGATGATGATGATGGCATGAATGGTGATTATGATGATAATGTAATGATGGCAATAACAATGACAAGGATGATGGTGATGATGATGACAATGAGTATGATAATGAGAATGACCTTACAATCTTATGGATTCGTGAACAATTACTAGTTTCAATACCATCTTCTGGATATGTATTACTATCATACTTTTTAAATTTTCTGTCTCTCTTGAGGTATCTTACTATAATGGTGTTGTCAACACTAGAAAGATATCTTGTTGTAATGGTGGTTCTAATGTTAGCACTAGCAAAGTTTAGTAGGGAGGATGCTACTACAAGAGGAATTCCTTCTAAGTGACTATGGCATTCAAAATGAGGCTTTATGGGCTGCTTGTTAACACATGTTCTCATGCTCATATAAAATTAATGTGAAAAGTTGCTTTAATTGGTTCCCATGCATAATTGATATTGATAATGGGGTGGTATAAAATTGTAATGGGCATATCCGTCAGTTAGTTATGATGGGTCAACAACATTGAAACCATCCAAGTGACATTTCACCTTGGAACAATCGTCGCTCGTGCGAAAACACGAAGTTTATGTAAATGAAAGTTGTGATTGTAGTGGAATTAAAACCATCGAGAAATATCAAAGAAGACGCTGCCTACCAGTTTTGAAAGACAACCAAGGCATTGAACAACTATTTGCATTAGGATGTAGTGAGGGAATCGAAGGAAATTTGGCAGCCCTAAGTTGCCATTACTATTGCCAATCACACATTCAATAGTAACCATAAAAGGTAGCCACATATAAACAGAACCTTGAGGTGTTGACAGTCAGAATCTATTGTAATAGCTTTGACGTATATATAGTTTTGTGTTTAGATGAGAATGAAGTGGGCTTCATCTAGGGTTCAGCTCAATCCTCATCCATTCCATGCAGTGGTGTTTAATTCGCCAAGCAAGAGAATATTACGTGAGTGTTCAGAGTTAAATCAACAAAAATCAAGGACGTGTGATTGTCAAATTATTGCTCCTCCCTTATGATTGAGCACTTGATGCGATGGTCATTATCCTTGGGTGATACTTTTATTCCCCATTTTCTATTGAAAAAGTAGCGTTTTTCTGTTCGATTATGATAGGATTGGATGAACGCCGGTTTGGGTGGATGTAGACCCATGTTTTTTTGTGGTGATCTTCAAATGTCTTGAGGATAAGAAAAAAATCCTTGACCAAGGTCCATGGTTTTGGGGATGAGTTGGTCTTCTAGTGAAGCCATGGTTTCCCAACTTCAATCCTCTCACTATGTTGCCGATGACTACTCTAGTATGGGTAAGATTCCCAGTTTTCCCATTCACTTTACCCATCTAGATCTCTTAGAAAAAGTGGGCAATTTTATTGGAAGATTCGTCAAAGTAGACAGGGAAAGACTTTTGAAAGGCATTTCACCTATGTTTTCATATGTGTTTAGGTAGATCCCAATGAAGTTTTGCGAGATAAAATCGAGCTCAAGTGGATGGGAATTGTGTATTCCCAACCCCTCGACTATGAAAATACAACTTTTCGATATAGGAATTACCAACAAGATAGACACCTTCAAACTGTCTGTCCCTTTCCAATAGGGGCTTCCTCCTTACAGTCATCTAAGAACTCTAGCTGTAGTTGGAGGGATCTTAAGGAAAGAGAGGGATCCAAAATGTAACACCCCTCCCTTGTGTGTCAAACTTTGCAAACCTAAGCTGAGAAAAGCTAGGTATGATGTGTAATATAAAAAGTAAATACATTATTAATAAATTAATCACTTGGAAAAGCGAGACACCAAGAGATGAGATTCTTGCCAAATCACATTGGTGAATGGGAAAGGATAATTCTTTCATGGTAAATCTTCTCGATTTAATTCTAGATAAGTTGGATGGATTGGAGATAAATATCCATTGAGAAAAACATAAAAGTTGTGCGGGAGAGAAAGGCAATCTTCTATGAGGAAAATCCTAATTGGAGAGAAAGGTGAGCTTTTATGAGATAAGCCTACGCAAATGGATAAAAAGATCCATAAAAGCGAGACACCGCTAATGGAAACCATATCATGAAAGAAGGTATTAAATACCCATTGCATAGATCAATTGGAGGCGGTTGATCCATGGCAAGAACCTCGACTCGGTGGTGAACTGAAGAGTCATTTCTAGGTTGGGTAGCGGTGCTCTGTTTTCCAAGAGTCATTCTCTCTTTTGATCTAGTTTGACTCACTTGCGTGGATTGTTCTGTATGTTGGTTTCTTACCCTCTATGTTATAAATTCCTTAGCATATGAGAGAATTTGCTTGAGTTTTAAATGCACCGCATGTGGCGTTAATGAGATGATTTTATGGATGCACATAAATGAAATTCTAATTACAGTCACAGTATGTGGATCTTATGTAGAATTGGTGTTAACCTGTCTTTTGTTAAGATAGTGAATAGTCGTGCTTGAGCCACTATGCAAATTTGTTAACTATAGAAATGAGGTGGATTCAATCCACTTATGTGTGGTCATAAATAGTATTTCAATTGCCTTACATGTTCAACAACTGCCTCCAAATGCTGTACGACTACCTCGAAGTACCAAATAAAACAATCATGAGAGGTTGGAAATATTTATCATGGATATACTACCATAGCAGTACTATCACATGGAATCTTATGCCCAAACATTCCCTAGTCTCAACCTGTCCTTATATATGCATGTTTAGGAGCTCTTGTCCCAACTCGTCGGCAGGGTCTGTATTTGCCAATAAAGAGTAGAACGAGGTAAGGGCGAACTAGCTATCCCCTGAACCATTCCCCCGACCAACCAATTGTTAGGCTCACAACCCGGCTAGGCAAGGTCAAGTTTAGGAACAACCTAGGTAGGCGAAGTGAGAGAGTACCGTAGTTAAGCGCTGCAGGGTCAAAGAGAGAAGGTGAAGGGTTGGATGCCTCACCGATCAATGGGCTAAAGTAGGGGTTGGGTGCTTTGTCAAGCCCCCCCCGCTTCTTATTCACCAGTGTCGTGTCGAGAGCAAGGAACATTCTGGCAAATTCAATATTAAGCATCAATCTGCGATGAAACAGGGGATTCCTCTATAATCGGCTATGGGCTTATCTAGAAGGGCACCTCCTGGCCTTATGACTGGCATCTACACCTCCTTCCTTCCATATGCTAAGGTCAATGGTGAAGTGGGTCTAATCTCTTGCTATGTAACTTCATGCATGGACAAGGAATCAATATCTACCTACTATGCCAAGGGGACTATTAGAAGGGTACTAAATAGGACTAAAGACTATTGGCTATTGGAATGGCTAAGTTATACTAGATCTAGATCTTTATCTCGGTAGAGAAGAGAGTAAAGAAGTGAAACGTAGAGATGCGAGTATCATATGTCTAGACGAGTATAATATGTATAGAGCTCGAAGAGAATGAAATTCTCTGAGAGCTAGCCATGGCTCAAAGAGCCTCTTTTTAGTTGTTGAATTTAATGTCGACTGCTTTCTCCTTTCCCTTATTTCCTCTCTCTTATTCTTTTTTCTTTTCTCCTTTCTCTTATTCCCATGTCCTTTCCCCGCTCTCCCTACCCGTACCCCACCCTCGCCCGGACGGCCCTCAAGCGTGCCTTCCCCTATCCTCGCCCTATGATCGCTTACCGCTTATCTTTTTTCTTGAACTCGTACCTTTGATGGCTCCTCCAGAGAGCGTTCCGTTCTCCTGCGGTGCTGCCCCTTACCTCTTTCAGAGTAAGATAGACTTCTTTCTTCAAACAAGTAACAGTTGTTCGAAAAAAAAGAACAACCAACAACACCCAAATTACTCATACCGACTTTCTCTCCTACCGAATCGAAGCAAAGCATAGGTAACCGACTTTCTTTCTCTCGATACGGCAACCGAAGCGAAGCGTAGGTAACCGACTTTCTTTCTCTCCTACCGAAGGTAACTACCAAAGGTAGGCATTCATCTACCGAAGGGAGGATGACAGGTAACTGACTTTCTTTCTCTCGATACGACAACACAACTACCAAAGGTAGGCATTCTTTCCGGCATCTTTCCAACTCTTGCTCTTACCTCTCTTTCCAAAGGAAGGAAGGGGGGTGTGGGGGGAAGGAAGGATCAGCTTCCTTCCCACCGCCAATGAAGGAAGGGGGTTGTAAGGAAAATATTATTAGTGCCAAATGAAAATTTATGTTAGGGATGCTTTTACATAGTTAGTTTTGTAATTATTATAAACATCACATACATAACAACCACAAATAAAAAAGTATGTAATATATAAGAACAAAACTAATGAAGTTGTTAGTACTAAAATGAGGCATATACTATCACATGTAATCTTAGATATACTTAGTGTGAAACACCATGACATCAATGTCTGAGCAATTTGTAAATGTGCAACAAGGGCTCAATAGGGGGCTAATATTTATTTGATAGTCACGTTCTTGGCTTTGTTGCTTCATTTGAAGGAAGGAGGACACTATTGAATTATTTCAATTACATGGTTCACACCTTCCAAGTATTAGTTAACTTGCCTAAAAAGGTTCCTAACACAAGTGATCAATGCAAATATCACCCATAGGCTACTTTTGTTCACAAAACTTAACTCTCCCACTTTATTTTTGTAAAGACCCACTAATTCAAGTGTAGCCATGGTAGTTGATGCACAACCTCATGTGCACCAAAAAACATCCCATAACCAACCTCCTCGAACCAAGCTTACCCTTCCACTCCTAACACCAAAATGTGCAACACTTATCATAGGGTCCAAGGGGTATTGTCCTTGGTGGCCTCTCATCACTATTGATAACTAGGGTTGAAATGTCACACCCCATGCTTGTGAAACATCTACATCATTTGGCACATTGAATTCCATCCATGCGCACCAAGTTCTAATATGCATGCATGCTTATCCTATATCTGCTTATATTTAGGAATGCCAACCATGACATAACCATTACAATATCTTTCTTCTTATTCTTCTTCTTCTTATTACTATAGAAAAAAAGGACCCTTTTGTTATTCACGAGGAAGAAAAAAAGCACAAACATTGACAAAAAGATTGTAACTTCTGTCATTACAATGGGTTGCCAGAAGACAAGGCATCACGACCCAGAAGAATAGAAAAAGAAGTTGTTGTAAAACCAGGGTTTTACAATTTTTTTTCTTCTGCAAATTATAAGAGTGACTAGAAATGACAATAGCATGCAACCAAAAATTGTAGAAAGTGTATTATACAACCACGAAGAGGGCCCTACTATGAGAAAAACGAAGACAGTGACTAGAAATGACATTAGCCTGTAACCAAAAATTCTCGAAAGTGTATTATACAACCATGAAGATGCCCCTGTCAAGAGAAAAAGAAAGACATTGTATTTGAGGCTAATTGAAAGCTGAATGTAGACTCACTTGAAATTTATAGTAAGCTAGTTGATAACTAATTGAAAATTTGACTTAAAGCTGATCCATATTAGTATATGGGCATCGAATGAGAACTTTGAACTGGGTTGCCAACTAATTCATCATAATATATGTAACCTATCTCCAGACAAATAATTCTTTTTTAGAGAGAATCTACAGTTGTATTTAGCTCCCTATGGATGTGATGGAAATTGATTTCCTAGAAGTGGTTCTTTAACTCCACAATTTTGCTTTTCCAGGAGGATAAACTTATAACTTCCAACTATGCTTTACTGTCATTTTTTTTTTGGCTCCATTACAATATTTGTATGTCAACAACATGGCACACTACAACCAAGAAGATGAACAATTACATCATTAAGAGTTACAAAACCATCTTGCCATCGAATAACCAACATTAATTAAACAACCATTTAACAACATAATAGCAATTACACTATATATATATATATATATATATATATATATATATATCACATTACACGTATAAATACCGCATTTGACTTGAAATTAAACTCTTCTTCACTTTGTGATTTTTGTGTTATCCACTAGCATAGACCCATCTTAAATATAGATATAATATGAGCGGAGAGGGATCCAATTTCTTCATTGGCAATTATTTTTTATGAGCAAACATTATTTAAATGTTTTGTATTTTATTTTTTTATTTTTTTTTTTTTTAATTTATTTTGGCCGACACTAGCAAAATTTCAACTTTGATGATGGACAAACATCGCTGTAACCATACTAGGCTGTAGAGTGAGCTTGGCATATTCATATTATTTTCATCCTCAACATTGAGGATTGTGTAAAGCTCAGTGGAAGATGCCCCTTGGAATGATGGACAAACATGGCTGTAACCATACTAGGTTGTAGAGTGAGCTTGGCATATTCATATTATTTTCATCCTCAACATCGAGGATTGTGTAAAGCTCAGTGGAAGATGCCCCTTAGAATAGTTTTGATGCCCCCAAAATGACTTCCATTCTCAACCCCTCCCCATGACATTTGAACTTAAGACCTCGTAACAACTAAACCCCATACAAACCAACTACCCTACAACTTATCATGGATCAACCACAACAATACTTATTATAATAATTTAAAACCAATATTTCTAATTACTTTTCCATATTTATCTCATTTACAAACCCCTCAACCCCATCCCATTATTATTACAATAAACACAATAATATATCACCGAGGAAAGAGTTCAAAATTGCGAAAACAAAAAACGCACAACAACCTCTGGTCCCAACATGACAACATGAATGAAGTAGGCCTCTCATGTTGGAGATGATTTAGGGGTTATTCCATGGCCTTCTCTCCCTTTGAAACCCCCCAACCATCCCTGTAATAATTTATTATATTATCTTTAACGATGCTACTTTTACTCTCAATCTTTAACAGCTACCGGCCTTCCCTCTTCAAAACCCTTATATAGAGTGTTTTCTCTCCATCGACCTCAAAAACCCTTATATAGAGTGTTTTCTCTCCGTCGACCTCATTGCCCTTTGCCTTCGAAGCATTTTTGCACAGTTAAATCCTTTGTCCAAAATCCTCGGGGTTTCACATTCGTGTCTGATATTGGGCGAGTTTCTGGCATATTTTGGATCCATCGATTTCATTCGAGCCCTCCCTCTGTGCACTATCTGGTATTGGGATGGCTGGAACTCAGGAGGATCTTGTTCTTACACGGGCAGTAGATGACGATTCGAGAGAGAATGAGGATGATGCCGGAAAGGAAGAGGACACTGGAGCTCAGGTTGCACCCATTGTTAAGCTTGAGGAGGTTACTGTCACCACGGGCGAAGAAGAGGAGGATGTCCTTCTTGACATGTAAATTTCTTAATCCATGGCTATTTCATGATTTTGTTTTCTCAGTTGAAAGTTGTTTTCATGGCCTCTTCGGTGGCCCTTTTCCTGTGCACATAAATGGGACCTTGACTATAAGGAAGATGCATTTGGGCAGTTATTTACTTCTAATTTTTCTCCTTTTTAGTAAGATCTGTTTTTATCGGGTTCTCGATGTTTTGTTCGCCTGTTGATGATGATCGGATTTGTCATTTCAATGGGGTGCTGAAGAAACTCTATGGTAGATGCATTTAGCGGGCTATGGTTTGTTTTTCGGGTAATTAGGGTTTTGCTTTTCTGTGTATTTTGTGAGTTTCTTGTTGTTTTGATGTCCCATTGATATTTTGATCAGCATTTTTTGATCTCATTATGGTCTGTAATAATTGTTTTCCTATGTTGATAGGCTGCCGATGAAGATTTTTTCGGGGATGCATTTGATGGTTTATTTTTTATCATTGGGGGTTTTGTATTTTGACGAGTCTTTTTATATTTTGTTGAACTATAGGCCATCCTTTTTTCAATGTCTTTGAAGAATCTATGATGGTTTCTCTGTTATTCTGGTTTAGTGGGGGGTGTGATGGTCATTTGTTATTGTTAAGCATACGGGGTTTCGTATTTTTTGGTTTTTGGATTAGCCATTGAATACTGAATTGGGCCTATTTGATAATTTGTCTTTTGGTTATTGGCATTAGGGTGATTTGTCTTTTTATGTTGTGAGGTGGTATGATTCAGGCATATGTCTGTTTTGGTCTTCTGTCAACTGTTTTCGTTGACTTTCTATGATGTTTTGAACAGGCTGTTGATCATTTCTGTACTTTATGGGGATGTATGGGATGAGCATTCTTTTGTTATTAAATAGTTGATGATTTGTATTCTTACATGTTTGATGTTATTATTGAGCTTTTTGTGGGATCCTTTTCGGTAATGTTAAGGAATATCTCCTGTGTTTTTAATAGGTCGTTGGTAATTTATCTTTGAATGCATTTGATATGGTGGGATATGGCAGACGTTACTTCTAATGGATGCCATGGGCTCTTAAAATGATCCTAATGCAGTTTCATTGTTTATTAATATTCCCATTCTTTTTTATATGTTTGACCCTGCAGGAAGGCGAAGCTGTACAGGTTTGACAAGGATGGGAATCAATGGAAGGAGCATGGTGTAGGAACAGTAAAGTTTCTTAAGCACAAGGATACTACAAAGGTTCGGATGGTCATGAGGCAATCCAAGACATTGAAAATATGTGCAAACCATTTAAGTATGTAAATTTGTTTGTTTGTTTTTTTTTTGTGTAATTCCCCCCTGAGATTGTAATAGCTTATCTTACGTCCAAGTTTTAAGAGGCTTTCTGTGCCGAGAATTTGTGTTGATCCTTATTATCTGGATTATGTTCTTTTCTTTTTTTTTGCCTTGCAGTTCATTCCCCAATGTCACTTCAGGAGCACGCAGGTAGTGATAAAACTTGGGTCTGGCATGCAACTGATTTCTCAGATGGGGAACTGAAGGAAGAACTCTTCTGCATTCGTCTTGGCTCTGTAGACAGTGAGCACTGTTCTTAGACTCTTCTAATCCTTGTTATGATCTTTTCTTTTTGTCTTGTATTTTTCTTTGATAAAATCAATGTTTGAGTACCTATATTCTTGGATCATTTCATTGAAGGGTTGATTTTGCATATGTTCTTAGGATGCTTTTGTGCAGATTATAGTGGGTTGGTAAGGGATCCCCCTCCCCAAACACCCTATCAGCATAGTTAAGACTTGAGTTTAGGGTGGCTTTAATTATCTCTGGTAATAGAAAATGATACGGAGGATTGTGCATAACCCACCCCCTTTTTGATTCCAATAAGCAGAGGTGGTCACTATGGTAATCCGATTTCAATTTGTAGTTAGAAAATGGGGTCACAACTTTCCATATTTTTTGTTTTGTTTTGTCTTTTTACATCAAACAATAGTATATTTATTAGAACCATAGTCAACTAAACAAACAGGAAACAATTTATTTGACAGGTGGAAGAAGTGATAGGCTTAGAGCAATTGAATTGTAGGCCATGCTTCTTGACAAATTGATGAACAGATGTCTCCTTACTTGAGATTTAGGTTGGCACCATGGCACCATCCTGTCCATCATTATACACTAATCTTGTCATTATCTTCTTCACTGTGAATGACTGGCCTGTTCCCTGCAAATAGATCTGGGCATAGAGGAGCCAATCCAAGAACAGTAATCTCTAGCACAAGACAATATTAATGATCTAAATACCTAATCCTGAAGCTTGAGTTTGATTTTTCTCTACTGGTTCTGAATCTCTGATTGAGAATCTCCCACTCGTCATTATCAAACCTTCTCCTTCATCATTGGCATCAGCTGCACTGCTGAGGTACTTTGGTTGGTTGTCATTGGACTTGAGAGCTTGAAGTTTCAAATGATTATAGTAACAGACAGCCAGAAAAGCCAGTCCACACCCACTCAAGTTTATGACTGTAACCTTTTCATTTATTACAGACAAAGATTATGTTATGAGCAGCCAGTCCTTGACAAGACCAGCAACATTCATAGTCAAGGCTGAAGTCTTTCCTATCAGAAGAAACACTGCAAGATTAAGAGCCAAGGCACAAGCAGAAATGTCATGTAATCCAAATCAAAGGAAGAGACCCTGATTATCAGAAATGGGTATTCTACTAAGGCCCAGGGGGTGCTGAGAAAAACAAGGCAACAAGGAGCAACAAAGATGTGATGGGATTCAACTTAATCCCTTTTGATGTTCGTGGAATTTGTATGAGAACCAATTGGGTAGTCTCACATGCAACTGCACTTAACTGGAGAATCACCTCCCATGCATTCATCTTGGCCTCCCCATAAGCTGAAATAGTAACTCCAATGGATATGGCCAACATATTGGCCTCGGGCTCACCTTTATAAGCTTCTTTCTTAAGGGAAACCACAATCAAATACACAGCAATGGGAATTAGAGCTTTCAGCATTTGAAATAATGATACTGAGAGGAAAACATAGGCAGAATTTGAAAACCAGAGACCCAAAGAATACACTTATCAATACTATGGGTTCAACGAGCTTGAAGACTCTTACAATAGCAACAGCCAGTGTTGAGTAGAAGCCCATGTGAATCATGGTGGGACTGATCACACTAAAGTTGTCAAGCAATGGCAACTCCAATGGATATGGCTAACATATTGGCCATGGCCTCGCCTTTATAAGATTCTTTCTTCAGGGGAACTGCAATCGAATGCATATCAAATGGGCACAAGAGCTTTCAACATTTGAAATATCGATACTTTGAGAGACATGCACCAAGGGCTGCATCATTTAGGATTTGTACTCAGTTTAGGTGTCATATTCAAGGGGAAGTTGTTATGCTTTCCACCACTTCATAGATTGTTAGAGTGATGAAACAAAAGAGGCTCCCTCTTGAGGCTAGATTATGTCATTCATATCAGCTGTGTTGTTGATGTCCTAGCTCAGCCAGGTCTTGCCAAAACTCTGTTGAGGTTCAAAATTTATTATAAACTGAAATGTCTTCACAAGAATTGACCTCATAAAATGCCATAATCACAAGATATGCCATACATGGCTGTGATTATGGCTCGCAAGACCCTTAGACTTTGAGCAATGAGGCTCGCAACATCACTTATGATTATGCACTCTACAATTCTGTGACCAGCTGAATGTCAAGCAATTGAACCGCGATTTAAATCCTATTTTGTCAGCAATAAGTACTATACTTTGTCTTTATTTAGTGTAGAGAACCAAGCACTTATTCTGCTCATCTATAGAAGGGACAATGGTTGTTTGCCTATGAGGTATAAGGAAATCCTATCAGGAATACCCTAGGTGCCCTTCCTTCGGTACATCTGGTAGTTAGCTAAAAGTGGTTTTTCATGACTCCAGTTCTATTTTCAGTGGGCGGCTTGGCACCATTTTTAGAAAGGAGGTGCAAAGGAGCTGCCTAACTTAATTTGGGTGATTTTAAAATTCCTCTTTGTTAAATTTGGAAAACTTGAAGTTTGGGAAATGTTTATTTTGTATTTTTGACAAAGTTGACCCCGTTGATTAGTTTGCAACTTTACATGTGAGATGGAACTTTATTATTGAACAAGAAAGCTGATTTGGAATTCTTATTTGTTGAGACAAATTAGTTAGTAATGGAATTCTAGCTGATTGCATGAGTTTTTGTTTACTTATGAAGAGATCAAGCCACTTATTGCAATGGTTTAGTGGAAGCCATATTTATGGTTGTTATCGGGCAATTTTGCAGCATTTTCCTCACTTCAGCCACTCAACAACAGTTAGATTTTGCATGAATAGGCCACCCACCTTTGGGAATTTGGGGAGCTATAAGAGAACACTGAATGGCATTATTTTCTAGAGTTTTCTCAGTGAGCAGTCAACGTTCTCTTCCATCCTTCCTTTCTCTCATTGCTGCCTACATCTCTGTGCAGTGCATACTATTGCAATCATTCTCATATTTTATCTCCATGATGCAAACAATCTTTTGACTAATACAGTGATGGAGTTTGACCATGCAGTTTCTTTACAGCTCTCCAAATTCGATGGTTGAACAGTGTTGTATGTTGCAGTAGTGTGAATGACCTAAGTGCCTGTACTTTGAAGATTTTTTATCACTTAAAAGTGCACAACCATCTTTTCTTCTTTCATATTTGGTGGTCGTGGACTGGGATTTTGCATATTATTTGATCTTATAAGTTTCTTGTGTCCTTGGATGCTTACACATATATCAATGAAAACTACTTTCTGTGCTGATCACTCATATTGACCAAGCATATGCTTCCAAGTGCTGAAAGTGCATGAACACGAGGGACACCCTCCTGACTGGAGAAATGACAGTCCAAACAGAGGAGTAATTAGCTGTGACCTTAGGCTAATTAGTAATTTCTCATAGTTGTTTCTTAGTTTTGCACAAATCAGATCAGAGAGAGAACACTTCCCAATACATAGTATTAAAAATTATAAGATGAAGTTTGAATTTAACAAAGTCAAAGGATGAACCGAAGTCTTGGATAGCTAACGCAGATCTGACACCTTCATGAGACAGAAATCAGAATGCATGGACAGAGACTACTAGGAGCTTTCCAGAATATTTCCAATCTAGCTCATGCATGGACGAGCACAAATTCTCTTCAACAAGAGAATGTGCAAGTTAATTAATCTTCAGTAAGTTGACTACATGTGGATGAGATATAGTGAATTATCTACAAGTTGAAAGGTTCTTTAGCAAATGTATGCTAAAAACATGTGGATCTGGATTAGCTTAATCTCCAAGCTAGGTTACAACTGAATGTACATCATGGGGGGTAAACATGCAAGGGTCACTTGATTGTCAACAGCCATATACAAGGAATTCATATCACCCACCTGAGAATCGGGCAAACTGAAAATCACTGATATGTCGATGTTGCATAAGGAGAACACATATTGCCCTATTTCCAGCTAGAGGCCCCATTATAGTCAAGGTTTGCATTTTCAAGACTACAGGGATTGCAATTTTCATTCACAAGAAAATTTGTCCCATTTTCTTACCAGAATATGCATCGAGAAGAGAGGCTGAACCAGTGCCCCTTATTCCATGCCTAATCATCAAGCCCAAAATAACACATGCTTTTCTTGGTGGAAAACATCACTTGTGGATGACAATTTAGCAGAAGCATGAAAAACCATGTGAATGGGATTATCGTGCACCCAGATAACTAAAAAACAAATAAGTCTATCAAGGATTGTGCAGACGAAACTTGGAAGCAGTCGGAAAAATCCTTGTTAGGAATCGAAAGGCCCCAAACATCTAAAAAGGTTGTGAAGGCTTTAGGGAACAAAGCATGATGCTACAATTCCAACACCAGAAGTCAATAAAACGTTTTTTTCTCTTTTACAATGTCATGAAGATCGTAACCTCGAATACTAGAAGAGGTAAGCCAGAAAATAAGGGTAGAGCTCTATAAAAAGAAGCTAATATTTGACAAGCCTGACATTGTGTTTGTCTAATAAACAAAGTTGTCAAGTGAAGCAATTGAAATGGTATATTTGAAAAAACACAAAAGATAGAAGAAAACAATGGGCAGAGTATATGGCCTTCTGATATGGTGGGATCAATACAAATTTTGTACAAGTATATGTAGGGAGATTATGGGTAAGCTAAGACTTCTCCTCGAGCATTGGAACTTGTAATTTTATGTAACCAATGTCTATGGAACTAATTTAGCTGTTTCAAAACCTATCTATTGGAAACTCTTGTAATAAGAAATGAAGAACTATTGCAATTACCCTGTAGAGGCTTTAATAACACCTGGTATTCTAGTTAGTGATTTTATTGGACCTCATGTGCATATCCTACATGCACAGGATGGACTATTCATATGTTATAGGGTATTATTCTTATTATTTAGGGTGCACATCTTCAGGTGCTCAAGAACGATTACTAGAACAGTCAGTTAATTCTGCAATTTAAATGATGAAAAAGGAGGTTATAGGAGTCTAGTTTTGGTTCTCATCCACAATGTCACACTAGTCTGCCTGGGCATGGTTCTCATGGTTTAATAGTGACTTGAGGAGTCATAATACCACAGATCACTAAACACGAACAGCTAAGGTAGCCCAAGGACAATAGCCATCTTTACACATTAATTAACAGGTCTTACATTAATTATCCTAGGGGGTTTTAATACTTCCAAATGCTTAAAAAACAATTAGCAGAGCATTCACATTACACATTCCAGCAATCTTTTCTATAAACCAACCAAATGCAGTCAGGAGAGCCCTCCTTTTAAACTATACAACCTTATTGTTAGTATGATCAACCTTATTTTAATATATAGTGTGACAAATCGTATGTGACAGGCAGGTGGAAAACTTTTCTCGCAATTGACTAAGCGACGTCCTGCAAGCCAGACTTGAGACGGAAACCCTCGTCAGAAGTATATGCTTGGCTCTTTTCCAAACAAATAAAGAGTCAATGAGGTTTTGTGTAATCACTTCTAGTATCGTATTGGGTTATTGTTAGAAGTGATAATTGGATTCGGATTCTCATCGAGTGAGTTGTTCTGCTTTCTCAATTTGAGAGGGTTTGTTTAGAGGGAAAAACGAAAGAGGACATACAAGAATAGTGAGGGGAAAGATGTAGAGGAAGAGGATTGAGAACATCGCCAGCAGGCAGGCTACATTTTCCAAATGTAGGTGGATTGCTGAAGAAAGCTTACGAGCTCTCGGTGCTCTGCGCTGCAGAAGTTGAACTTGTGATTTTCTCCCCAACAGGAAAGCTCTATGAACTGTTTTTTAGTGCAAATCCTACTATTTTGATTCTAATAATCATGGCTATGCAAACCTCATGAGATTCTTACTAATAACCCCGGTGATGCAAGCCCTAGTAAGCTCGATGTTGAAAAACTTAGTGTAAAACCTCCAAATCGCTGGTTTTGTTGTAGTGCTTATTGGAGAGTATATAAAAAATTTCACACCTTTTTATGAGATATGGGAGGAAAACATGTTAAAGATTTTTAATAAATATAAAATTTCCAAAATGATGCTAGTTACGTGTGATTCTTTTTTCATTGTTTGTGATTATGAAAAATGAAACTCAATGTTTTTTCATTAGTGCACACATATTTCATTATATAATTGCATATAGAAAAATCATTCCAGAGGCGATAACAATAAAAGTGAAGAATTTATGGTCCAACCTTATATTTAAGGGAGATGTTTAAGGATGACGTTTGAATTTTGTTTTTCATTTTAAGACATTTGGAGCAAATATTAGGAAGGACTTTGAGAAATGATTGTCCTTGATTTTCAAAAATGGAGTTGTTCCTTTTGCAGCCATATGCCCCAAGTGACCATCAAAAGGAGAGCTCATATGTTTTTTGGATGTTTTCTTTATAGCCATTTTTTTACACATATCCATAGAGTCCCCATGCCATTGATGTGAATTAGTTGTTCGGTTTTTTTTAACCAAAATTTTTAACCAAACAAGAAAAATTAAAAAAATACCTCAAGATCAAAGACTGAAACAAAGACCTATTGACATACCTTTTAAAGTATGGAAAGAACTTGTAAAATCATATGAGAAGTTGGATGCACAAAGAAAAGCCGGCAATGAGAGCATTCAGGTATTAAATTTTTCATTAAACATTATTTAGAATGTATTAATACTTATAAGTATCTTAGACATGTATTTGTGTGAAAATAAATTGAATTGGTTTATGTTTAAGGACAAGGCATCCAAGGCGAGGTTAACCAAGACAAAAGTCACTCATCGTAGTGGCCAGAAAGGTTTAAAAGCACTGATAACAACCTTTGTAAGTATATTAAACATGTGATATTTTTTTAATAAATTTTGTACTAGAAGAAAGTCATTGTTATCTAATTTCTCCCTATTTACTGATTGATAGGAACTAAAATATGGAAGACCTCCAAATCATTTGGAAAAGGAGGTGCTGCAGCAAAAGAGATGGGTTGAATTTGTTGTTTGGATGGACTCTATAGTATGTAATCTTAGTTGGATTTCCAATATACTTTTAAACCATATTTTCATTTTATTTTTTAGTACTATTAGATATTATATCTTACCTCATTTTATGGTTAACATTGTATAACAAAAACATGCGTTGTGTTATGTAATTAATACTAACATGTAATATTGATTTTTTTTGTCAGAATGCTATAGGTAATGATTGCCAAGACGATGATCCAAATTATGTTCAACATATATCAGGAGATGATGAGGATGAGGATGAGGATGATGGTGGTGAAGGAGGAGATGATGATGATAGTTGCGGTGTTGGTGATGATGTGGATCAGAGTAATGAGGATGGTCAAGATGATCATGAGGATGATCTTGGTGGTGGTAGCTAGGCATGCACATGCATTGTTTTTTATGAAGAAATTATTGTGTAGAATGACATTGTTATGTTTAGATGGGTGTTGTGAATTTACCCTATATCAATGAGACATTTTGATTTTGTAATCATACGATGAGTTTGATTTATGTATGTTGTTAATTTATCGTAGAATAACGATATTCATGAAATATTTTGATTTGTTAATCATATTTGAATTTTACTTGTTTTGATTAAAAATAATACTGATTTTATTAGTATTATGTTGCTATTTTATACATGTTTTGAAAATTGTTAATGACACATTGTTATTTTTTTGGATGGATGTTGTCAATTTCTCTTAAATTTCTTTACAAATGATTTTGAATTGTGATATCTGCTTTAATGATATTTAGAAACTATCATATATTTCACTATGAATTTATAAAGGGGGTCATATATGTAAAGAAAAATATACTCTATATAAGAAGTCAAATGCGAATGTAACCATGGATGCAAAATTGAAAGTAAAATTGGACGTTAACCTAGGAATTAATACAAAATGCAAACAATTGACATACAAAGTGTTTTAAATTAGAAGTGAAAAATTGTGCAATAGTTGACACAAAGAAGGGAACAAAACATGGCATACAAAAGGATATCAAATTGGGCAAAAACAAGGACACATAAATGGGCACCAAATTAGATGCAAAAAAAGACAACAACTAGATGTAAAATAAGATGCAAAGTTGAGCGTTAAAAAGAAGCAAAAAACGTTACAAATTAATATGCCAAATGATGATGCAAATAATGGTGTAAATTTGGGATGAAAACTTGGGTGCAAAAAAGGAAAAAAAAAAGATGTAAGAAAAGACATAAAACAAGATGCAAAATGGGGCTGAAAAAAGGTGAAACCAAGGATGCCATATTGGATGTAAAAAATGATTCCTAATCACATGCAAATTTAGGCTCGAACTCAGACACAAAATTATATGCAAATGTGGACACAAAATGAGGCAAAAAAAGATGCAAATTTGGATGGTGAAAACGATGTAAAACTAGACACCAAAAAAATGCAAAATTGGATGAAAAAGTCGGTGTAAATAATGGTGCAACATTGGACACAAGTAGACACAAAAAAATGGTGCAAAAAGGGGCATAAAATAGCTTAAAATTGGGTGCAAAACTTGGTGCAAAAACAAATACAAAAGTAGACGTAAAAAATGACTCTAAATTGAATGTACCATTAGACACAAAATAAGATGCAAAGGTGGACACAACACATGACTCAACATAAGATGCAAATATAAATGAAAATTTGGATGCTCAAAATGATGTAACATTAGATGCAAGAGATGGTGTTAAAAATGATGCAAAATTGGATGAAACAAATGACGCAAAATATGGTGCAAAATGAGATGGGAAAAATGGAGACAAATCAAACGTAAATGTGGATGTAAAAAATGGTCCAAAAAAAGATGCAAAAATGGGCACAAAAATGGATGCAAAATTTGGTGCTAAATCAAATTCAACACATGGTGCAAAGATAGGCACCAAAGCTGGTGCAAAAATAGAAGCAAAAACTAGTGTAAGACTAGATACAAAACTTGGCGTAAGACTAGATGCAAAAACTGACACAAAATGGATGCATAAAAAGACGTTAAATTGGATTCAAAATACAGTGTAAACTTGATGCAAATGATGGTGCAAAAATGGAAGCAAATAATGACACAAAATAGGAAGCAAAAGAGAATGAAAAATAGATGCAAAAAATGACACAAAACTAGAAGCAAAACCTGTCATAAAATAAGATGCAAATCTTGGTTCAAAATTTGACGCAAAAAATGATGCATAGTTTGGTGTAAAAAATGATGCAAAATCTAGCGTGAAAAAGGATGCAAAATCAGGTGCAAAAAAGGACGCTTTAAAAATTGTACAATAGAGCCAGATTTAGCGCCAGGTTGCTCATCACAATTACAAAAAAAATGCACTAAAATCTGGCGCTAAATCTGGCGCAAATCACTGGTTTTGTTGTAGTGTTTCTCATCATCTGGATGCATCGAAGTGGGTGAGTCAACCTCTTTGTTGTGAGGCATGAGTTCGATGTCCTGTTCCAACTACTGCTGCTCCATGTCTGCATCCAACTGTTGAAGTGCATGTTCTATCTCATGAGCAAAGTCTTGTCCCTGCGATGGTTCACCCTGTTCACCTGATGCCAGCTGTTCAGATGAACAAACTACTTGTACGAGCATTGCTTTTTCTGTTTGTACATGTTGCCCCCCCTGTTGTATCTGTTCTTATTGCGCTTCCATCTCCTGTTTGCGTAGCTCTTGTTCCTTTCATAATTTCTCCCTCAGCTCATGCAACTCCTTCTCTACTTCTTCTTTTCTCTTCTTATCCTTCTCCTTCTGCATGATTCACTTGTCGCATTTTATCTATTTGCCTCTATAGCCATAGCTGCTTTCTCTACAAGTGGATATGCTCAAAACTTGCACCTTTGATCCTCCTCCATGCGATCGACAATATTCCTCTTCCCTTTGTCGCGCACTGGTATGCTTGGCTCTACTGCCACTACTGCTACTACGGGTGCTCTTCGTGATGCTGCTTCACTCTATTTTTCTAACCACTCCACAGCAAATCTGACTGGTTCATTGGGTCTGGAGAAACTGTAGCAATATCTCCATGGGTCCTCCTCAGCCCAATGAAATGCCCCATAGATCCATTTGAACTGAACTCTCGTGCAATGATCCTTCACAATGCAATGTGGGTCATTGATCTGAAATGATCATAAACTAAGAATTGATGTAGAATTAATTAACCATTAATGATTTGAATGTTAATTGAAAGTGTGGAAATCCAGGAAAACTTTCTTGAGAAGAACACTTTGCAACAACTGATTAAAAATAAAACCGATGCATAACAGAAGTGAAAACAATAAAAACACAGTGATACCAGACAGCAAGATTTATGACAGAGCTCATCCCTGATGGACTACATCTCCAGGTCCGCTTTCAAGATGGGCAACCGTTTTTATTACGAATGAGAAGAAGGTGTTGATTACACAGAGATTTGATCAGTCTTAATGTGCATGCAGGAACTTCTAATCATTGTCATCAGATAGCCCTCTGAACCCACTTTCCAATGCTTCTTACAGTTTCCAAAACCAACCCTGGATGTTCCCATAAAACTGAAAACAAAACCGCCTATGTCCTCCAGAATCTGCATACAAAAGTAAAAAACCACTCTAATCTTTCAAAGAAGCAAATCCACCTTAAAAAGGCCTGTAGGTACATGATAACCTCCATGGGCTGATTACAGGATGAATTGGTTGCTTCATGATATGTTTTAGAACCTCAGTCTAGTTGCAAGGAGACACATTGCTAGGTTGGCATGGCCATTGAATAAGTTTGTTGACAAACTATTTAAAAAAACATAAAATACCATAGCATAACCTTGAAACTGCAAACAATTTGGTTGACCAAGCGGAGGGTTGTAACCACTGCATGTGAGTGTTGGCGGTCTAACCATCAGATGCCACCATGCATTTTCCCCCGGCGATTCTGGCAATGGTTACGCTAACCGTCCAGCACGTTCACATGTCACAACTTGCCATGGTAAATGTTGCAGTTTAATTGTGTCAATACCCCACTGTGGTTAACGTTGTGGTGAGTTCTGTTCACATCGCTAGTCTTCTCCGACACGGTTCCGACACAGTTTCGATGCAGTTAGGTACTATGTTCAATGCTAACATCGGCAGTTAATCCATGTGCTGATCACATGTCTCATCACCCCCGCGTGGTTTAGGACTGATGGCTTACGTCTGTAGTTTTGAACCCTTACGGTTAACCTTGTCTCTGGTCACATCACCATAGTTCCGTTGCGATTTAAGGACGTGGTTAGGAACTGTTTGGTGTTTTATATTGTTTTACAATATGATTAGGCCGAAAGCTATTATATTAGGGTTTTAGGTCATATAACTTAGGTTATAGCATGGATTTAGCATAGGTTTATACTTTGCTTATGGTTAGGTTGATTAGGGTTTAGGTTTTACATTAGGTGTAAAAACACCCTTTTACCACGCTTTTGTCGTAATGTGACATAAACCATATACATATCATCGACAGTATCTACCTTTACAATGATATCCTTTTGTCGAAACCCAAATCCTGCAAGGCAACGACATGACACATGTCGTCAACCAATCCTAGTGGAACTATCAATGAACTCATGTCGACAACCAGGTACAAACACATATCAACTGAATGCCATGAAACCATAACATTACCTGTACAACCTGATCCATAACCAACACTTTTGAAGATGAATTGAATTGATGACGACACTTGAACACCTGTGCATTTAATCGGCGGAATCCTCCTGGATCATTCCTCTCCACTTTAAAACTTTTGGACCACAAAAGTTTGACTAATTAATTAGTCGATGAGGGTATAACTCCCTTTCTTTCCATCTTGACCTGACGATGTACCAATACATTTAATCAATCACCTACAAGTGATCACCCTAATCATGCTGACCATGGCACCTTTTGAGTTGGTGACTTGTTTCATCCATCTGTAGTATGAACAACTTGTGACAATGGGAAAACATCTTGTTATCAATATGGTAATTGAATTCTTTCCATGAAGAATCATGAGTTAGTGATTCATAATCTTTGAAAACAGTCTCTACTAGATGTTGTTTAATACCATCAACATGTATAAACAATCTATTTTTCATAATGACAGAGACAATCAAAGATACTTTTGACATCAAACCAGCTACTTGATTACACATACTTTCCTGCTTCCTGTTTATTAAGTGAACTTGTTTCACTGAACTTATCCAACTGTAAGGTGAAATTTGCTGCAACTTAGTTTGATTATGAAAGTATTGAATTAGTTGTTGATTTGTTTGAATCACTTTGTCCTTATTCATTAAATGATGTTTCCATTGATTAGCACTTTCCTCTAATGCATAAGTTCACATTATACACTTTGACACTTCTTTGGAAAAGGCTTTGATATGAAAACAAATAGGTTTCCTCTCCACTTGAAAAGAGGTTTCCCAACTGTTTGAGACATGACATGGCGACACAATACAAGAAAAGTTAAACATTGACTTTCCCCAATACTGACCTGTATCCCTACAACTGTTAAGTTCCAAACTTAAACTGAATTGATTCATTCTGACATTAGGAAGAGGAGCCTTAGGCACAAACTATAATTCATGTTGTGTTCCCTATTTATGATTAAGATGTTTGGTTTTACATATAACTGAACAAGTTTCTATCTCTTTAAACAAACCATCTTTAAATTGTGTTGCATAACAAGATTCATGTTAATTGTTATGTTGATCCTTTACACACATGATTACAAACCTCTTGTTTGAACTTATTAATTGCTTCATCTTATTAACATTAACTGAATTCAAGTGATTTTTTTTTTGATGTGCCCTGACAATAAATTTAACCCCATATTTCTTAAGGTTATATTTATGTTATCTCCTGTAAAATATTGCATCACGATCATAAAGATAAGGACTTCCTAAGACAACTCCACATATGTCTACTAGAACCACATCTAATTCCACTTCATCAATGTAATTAGCTATTATGGCAAATCTTAATCGACAATGTTTGGTGACTTTTATCTTAGTTGATTTATTTATCCATCCTAATGGGTAAGGTCTTGGATGATTCTGTGTTTCTAAACCCAAACTTTTAACTAAATATTCAGAGATTAAATTAGCTTGTGATCCATTGTCAAACATTGTATGTATCTTTTTGTGCTTAGAAGTTATCCTTATGTTAAATAGTTCAAATTTTTTATCCTCATGCGGAGGATTTATGTTTGAAGAAGATGCAATATTTTTCGAACTTGAACCAGATTCAGAAGTTTTACCTGTCGTAACCATGGTGGTTATCCTCCTTTCATCACTTGAATCTAAACCTAGATCCTGTTGGACTGCTGCAATGGCCTTCTTTTCATCCTTCTCCTTAAGGAACTTTTTGGGCTTAAGTTTTGGATGAAGTTCCCAACACTTCGATTCATCATGACCGATTCTATGGCAATGAGAACAAGTAGGTCTTTCCTTCTGAACGATCATTGATTTATTTCTCTTCGAATTGTTCTTCCCCTTACTGTCACTGGAATCCTTGGTTTCCAACTCTTTGGATGACTGCGGTGAAAACTTGAATGTTCTACCACTTGATTCAATATGTATGGCCTGAACACACACCTCATCAAAATCATCAGGATTAAATATCAATAAAGTATGCTACAAAAATGAATGTAAATTGTCGATGTATTTTAACAAAGTTTCACGTGTATCCAATGAAATACCAAGCACCAATGATTTCTTTCTGAACTCTTGAGTAAACTCCTGAACACTCTTCCCTTTACCTTGCCTCAGATGTTGTCAATCAATAACAGCTTGTTGTATCTATCCTAAAGGATAGAATTTTTTCCTAAGAGCTTTTAAAAACTTAGACCATGATGAGATTACTTTTCCTTTACGCTTTACATCTGTCTGAGTTTTACTTTCCCACCAGATTAAATCTGTTCCCCCCATTCTAAGTGTAGCTAACTAAATTTTAGTTTTATCACTAGAAATGATCTGAATGCAACAATACACTTCTAACTGCTTTATCCAATTATCTAGCTTTTCAAGATTCATTTCGCCATCATAAACAGGTAACTCAAATTTCACATCAAGTTTCAAAAGAGATGTTTTCTTAGGTTTCTTTTCCGTTTTAGATTCTGCACTGGAAGAAGAAGAAGAAGAAGAGGATGACGGAGATGATGGAAGTGAAGGTGGTTTATCAGTCTTCCCTTTACCTTTGTCCTTCTTCGATGTCTTTGAGGAAGAAGCATCTCTCGCCTTCTTGTCTTCATACAATTCTCCCAACATCTGATGCATAATCAAGAATTCCTGATGAAACTATTTTTCACTCATCTTAGACTCATTATTTTCACCTGCATTAGGTCCTAACATGGTCGATTTATGATCAACTCGTCACTTTCCAATCTCTGGATCAATCTGCTCAAGGATTCCTTCTCCTCGCTGCGACTTTGACCTGGTTAATATTCAATGGCAAATTCTACAAACGCAACCTATCTCTGATACCAAATTATATGATCTGAAATGATCATAAACTAAAAATTATGTAGAATTAATTAACCATTAATGATTTGAATGTTAACTGAAAGTGCAGAAATCGAGGAAAACTTGCTTGAGAAGAACACTTTACGAAAACTGCTTAAACATAAAATCAATGCATAATAGAAGTGAAAATAGTAAAAACACAGCAATACCAGAAAGCAATATTGATGACGGAGTTCGTCCCTAATGGACTATGTCTCCAGGTCCACTTTCAAGATGGGCAACTGTTTTCATTAGTAATGAGAAGAAGATGTTTATTACATAGAGATTTGATCAGTCTAAATATGCATGCGGGCACTTCTGATCACTATCATCAGATAGACTTCTGAACCATCTTTCCAATGCTTCTTACGGTTTCGAAAACTGACCCTGAATGCTCCCGTAACACTGAAAACAAAACCACCTATGTCCTCCAAAATCTGCATACAAAAGTCAAAAACCACTCTAATCTTTCAAAGAAGAAAATCCACCTTAAAAAGGCTTGCATGTACATGATAACCTCCATGGGATAATTATAGGATGAATTGGTTGCTTCATGATGTGTTTTAGAACCTCGGTCTAGTTGCAAGGAGACACCTTTCTATGTTGGCATGGTCATTGAATAAGTTTGTTGACAAACTGTTTAAAAAAACCCAAAAATGCCATAGCATAACCCTGAAACTGCTTTGGCTAACTGGGTGGAGGGTTGTAACCACTACATGTGAGCGCTGGCGGTCTAACCACTAGATGCCACCATGTGTTTTCCCCTGGTGGTTTTGGCGATGGTTTCGCTAACCGTCCAACACGTTCACATGTCACAACTCGCGAGGTAAATGTTGCGGTCTAACTGTGTTAATACCCCACTGCGGTTAACGTTGCGGTGAGTTCTGTTCACATGGCTAGTATTCTCCGACACGGTTCTGATGTAGTTTCGATCCAGTTAGGGACTACGATCAATGCTAACCTCAGCGGTTAATCCATATGTTGATCACGTGTCCCATGACCCCCAGACGATTTAGGACTGACGGCTTATGTATGCGGTTCTGAACCCTTACAGTTAACCTTGTCTCTGGTCACATCACCACGGTTCTGCTATGGTTTAAGGACGTGGTTAGGAACTGTTTGGTGTTTTGTGATGTTTTTTTTTGTATTTTTTTACAATATGATTAGGCTGAGAGCTATTAGGTTAGGGTTTTAGGTCATAGAACTTAGGTTATAGCATGGATTTAGCATAGGTTTAGACTTTGCTTAAGGTTAGGTTGATTAGGGTTTAGGTTTTACATTAGGTGTAAAAACACCCTTTTACCACACTTTTGTCGCAATGTGACATAAACCATATACATATCATCAACACTAGCTACCTTTGCGACGATATCCCTTTGTCGACACCCAAATCCTGCGAGGCAACGACACGACACATGTCATCAACCAATCCTGGTGGAACTGTCGATGAACTCATGTCAACAACCAGGTACAAACCCATATCAACTGAATGCCATGAAACCATAACATTACCTGTACAACCTGATCCATAACCAACACTGTCAAAGCTGAACTAAATTGACGACGACACTAAATATTGACAACAACACTTGAACACCTATGCATTGAATTGATGGAATCCTCCTGGATTAGTCATACAGATTGTAGCTTCGGAGGTCAAACGGGTACTTCTTCATCAAATCTACTTCCACATCCACTTGCTTGATACTTCTGATCTCATATAACCCAGTCCGCAACAGAAGATTGGGCCAAGGTGCCTTCTTCTTTTGATGCAGTATAGTTGTCAATCCTATCGAGATGTGATATGCTACTTCATGCATGACAAGTACGTCTAAGGCAAACTTTGGCAGAACATGCGGAGGCTTCTCCACACTGAACATTCGAATGAAAGTGTCAGACAGTGAGGCATACCAATTTGCAATGCCTATTAATGCCTCCATTGCTTCCTTTGACATGCAGGGTGGATCATGTTCGAATATCATCTTGTACACAAGGGTGACAAAATGATCAAACAGTTGTGTGATTACTCCCTTGATGTTGCATTTAGACAACAACTTGAAATATGTGTTCACAGCAGTCTCCATCGGTGACCATGCCCACTCCAAGCCCGAGAACTCGTGTTGGCCATAGACTACATCTAGGATGTAGGTCGACAAGTAAATCTTTGCATGCATAGCTTCGAGTGACTGTCGAGCCTTCATTATTTGTTCCTTCAGCTGATGAGCTAATATGTCAAACTAGTTACATGGTTTTCCTTCTGTAGCCAATTGGTCCAGTGCAACTACCCAACTCTATGGGAAGGTTTTCATGTTTGTTTGGCCATACAGCCAACAAGAAAATATGATCCAGTATTGGTACGCCTTCCTCAGTATCTTTGTCTTGTAGACTTGGTTGGGTGTCAACCTGAATCGAGTTGAATCCTTTACCCAATTCTTCATAATGTCTCTAGAGTTAGCTTTTTTGTTGAGTAAGCTGAATGGAGTCTCCATGACAGTCACAGGATCTGACATCTGATACATCTCATCATAATCTTGCTCCCAGAAGGTCGCAAGAATCGTCCCACTGACACTGCTCAAGGTCATCGTCTTAGGATGGGTGTGAGAGACGATCCAGTGTATCATGTTCACGCAATTTGGGAACATGGGATATCTGCATGCAATCAGGTACAAGTTAGACTTGTGAATGTTCACGTACACCTGATGGTCTTGGAGGTGCTCCCCAAAAGTGCCTGCAAATTTTTCATTGACCTCTTCCCACTTCATTTCGATGTCCTTGTATAGATACAACTTTGTGTCTTCATAGATCGGCAAACTAGAGGACACTTGCTCAACTACTGCTCCAGCTGCATTTCCATCAGTGTCCTAAGACCCTGTTCTCTTGGAATCCATTGAGACATATGAACACTTGAAAGATCCAGAGACAAGCAACATGTATGGCAAGAATTCTATCAGTGAAAACAAAGAAACTTCAGGGAATGACACAACACATACCTGGGAAACCAATGGGCAAGATTGCACAATTTCTACTGGGAGGCTAGGTGACTGGCTACCAAAACTACGCAAAAGGAAGTTTGGGCTGTCTGGGAGGCAGGACTCATTGCTATTTCTGCACAATGCACAATCTAGACTGGTTGTTGGTTGTTGGTTGTTGGGATTGCGCAATGTGCAATTCCAGCTGGGAGTGACTACAGGCTTAGGGACTGCATTGCACAATTTTTTGGGCCAGTAATCACTTCCCCTTAGAAATGCACAAAAAAACATGGAGGGTAGTGTTGGGAAGAAACGCGCATTTTTGGAGAGGAAGGGAGAGCCTTCCTTCCTCGGAATGTGCAATGCATTCTCAGTGAGGTAGAGTCTGGGCCAAGGTTGGCCCAACTCGCCGACACACAACTGAAAGAAAAATAAGACAGTGAATGCATGGTGACACTAAGTGAAAGCATAAGTGATTGGCAGTGCATGCAAAATATGAATGAAATATTCAGCGAACAGATCAACATGCATGTGGGTGAAGCAGTTCGCTAGTTCAGTGAATGTTTGTGCAAAACAGTTTCATGCATGCGACAGCAATGAGATAGCAACAAAAACTAAAATAGAGCTAGGATAAGCTAGTATACATGTAAATGACAGAAAGCATTCAAAGAAGTCAAGAAAATAGCACTCACATAAGCGAATACACAAAAAGCGACAAAAATGTTGAAAAAGAAAAGTCGAGGCCACTTACCTGTGAATAGCTGAGCCGGATGTGTCGAAGAGTCCTAGGTGTGATGTGGGATGTCAGAGCTCCAAGATCAATGTGAAAGAATGAGCTCTGATGCGTCAAATAAATAAGTTTGGGCTCATGACGCACATGCCACAAATATAGGATGAAGCGACACTTGGAGGGAAGTTTCTAAAACAACTTTTCATGTAACTCTCGGCTGCTAAACATAGCTCCCTGAATCATGGGATGCCTTTTGCATATTTCCTTTTTCTATTTTAGGAAGAACAAGTCATGCATGCATGCAAGTCAATTTTCCTTGGTCCCAGGTGCAACTGGTCAACCGAACTGCTCATGCATGCAGCTGCTCAACTGCTTGAGAAAAATGAGCATTTCTGGTTGGGAAATTATCTGACTGCCCAGGAGGTTTGCGCAATTTTTGGGCAGAACAGCTGACTGCTGCCTAGATTTGTGCAAATTCTGGTCTGAGCAGCCTTGCTGGGAAAATTTTTGCAATTTCTGCTGGGAGTGTTGGCTGGCAGAATTGCGCAATTTTGAAGCCCAGTAGACCGCTAGACAGAATTGCGAAATTTTTGGAGGGAAGGCTGGATGCCCTCTAGAAGTGCACAATTTTCTTGGGGAAGCTACTCAACCTGCAACTGGACCAAGTCCAGGTGAACAGCCTGTGATGGGAATGCATCAATTTGTGCTCGACAGGCTACCTTTGTGCATGAAAAACATTGAAGCTTGTGTACTTGGCGAAGCAAGACAAGTTGTTGTAAAAGCTTGGTAGGGAGGCTCCAAAACAATCTAAGGAAAAATTTTGGAGCATGGTTGTAGCCGCTACAACAGGATGGGAGGATTTTCCATTCATTAATGGATTTAATTTTGCTAGGGTCTACCTTAACACCTCCATGAGATACAGTATGACCCAAATATTCCACCTCTTGTACTCCAAAGAAACATTTGGAGGTTTTTCATATAATTGTTTCTCCTCCAATAGCTTGAGCACTCTATCAACATGTTGAACACGATCCTTCCAAGACTTGTTGTAGATTAGTATATCATCAAAAAATACTAACACAAATTTTCTAAGGAAAGGTTTGAAAATGGAATTCATCAAACCTTGAAATTTGGAAGGTTCATTGGTAAGGCCAAAAGGCATGACCAAAAATTCATAATGACCCTCATGAGTTCTAAATTTTGTTTTCGAAATGTCCTGAGTCTTCATTCTAATTTGATGATATCCTGAACAAAGGTCCAACTTGGTGAAGTAAATTTCTCCATGCAATTCATCCAATAATTCATTAATGACATGAATGGGAGATTTATATTTAATAGTGAGCTTGTTGAGCTCTCTATAATCCAAACACATGCACCATGATCCATCCTTCTTGTGCACCAATATCACTGGAGCAGAGAAAAAACTTTGACTAGGTTGAATCATACCAGCCTCTAGCATTTCTACAACCATACGTTCAATTTCACTCTTTTGGGCATATGGATATGTGTAAGGCCTAATGTTTGGAGGAACACTTCTTGGAATCAAATGAATAGCATGATCATGATCATGATCACGAATAGGTGGGAGGCCTTTGGGAGTCTCAAATACCTTGGAATGATTGTCCAAGACTTTTTGGAGATCTGGAGAAATAGATGATTTCAATGTGGGAACCTCTAGCGAACATAATTTTGCAATTACACCATGTTGTTATTTCTTTAGAAGCTTTGTCATGTCATTAGAGTTGATTATGTTTCTCGATTTCCCTATGATACCCCTTAATTCAACTTCCTTTCCTTCTGAATATATATATCTATATATATATATATATATATATATATATATATATATATATATATATATATATATATATATATATATATATATATATATATATAATAATAAAAAATAAAAAAAATTCAAGAAAAGTTCTTGAAAATTAAAATCTATCGTACCCAAAGATTGTAGCCATTGGACTCCTAGTACAACATCAACACCACCCATTGGAATGGAAATCATTGGACTATTCAACACATATTCTCTGGATAACTTGATATTATGGCACTTTCCAAATAAATTTATGGTTCCTCCATTTGCAACCATCACTTTACACTTTGGTGCTAGATATAGGAAGAAATTCAATTCCTTCGCTATCCTACAATGACTAAAATTATGGGTACTACCTGAATCAATCAACACTATTACCTTTTTCTTCTTGATAAGTCCTTCTATCTTGATAGTTTGAGAAGTGGTAATTCCGGCCAATGCATTACAAGATACGGTTGGATTCATTTCTTCTTTATCTATGGTTTTTTTCCTGGTGTGTATCATCTTCTTTTGATGTTTCTTGTTCCTTTTCTTCCTCCTCTTCACAATCTATGTAAAATAACTTCTTCTCACCACACTTATGACCTATAGTGTATTTTCTATCACAGCTGTAATAAAGCCCATTTACTTTTTTTTTTCTTCCAATTGTTGTGGTTTCAACCTTGTAGGTTGTGGAAGGATAGGGGCAACAACACTTCCATTTATAGTTGTGATTGGTAGGCTTCCTTGTTGCCATAATTTTTCTTTCAATTTTTCTTGCCAACCTGAATGCCTTCTCCAATGAATCAAGTTCCCAAAGGCGAACCTCATGTTGGATGTTATCCTTTAAATTACCTATGAACACATAAATCCTATGCTCCTTTGGAATATATTTTACTCTTATATTCAATTTTTTGAAGTCCTCAATGTGCTCCACCATTGAATCCTTTTGTTTGAGATTTATCAATTGGCTAAAAAAGGTGTTGCTTTTTGTATCATCATAATGTGTTATCATTTATTCCATAAAAATTACCCAAGTGACAATTTATTTACGAGAGAAAAATACCATACAAACTTATTGGGTTCAAAATATAAAGTCGCAATGTGTACCTTCTATGTGTTTTTCACATTATGGAGATTGAAATATTGCTCCATTTTTAGTACCCATGTTACGGGATCCTTGCCATCAAACTTCCTCATATCGATCTTTGGAACATGATGGGTCTTCAATCCAACATTAGAATCTATGAAATCATGACTAACATTTCTTTTGTTCCCATCATGAGTTTCCTTTACTATCTTTTCGCCATTAGGAAGAATTTCTTGTAGTAACTTTTCCAAACCTCCTTTCAAACTTTCGATGTCTTTCTTCAAATCTTCAATGATTACTTCTAAACCATCCATCTTAGCTTCCAAGACATCCATATTAGCTTCCATGACATTCATCTTAGCTTCCATGTCTTTCTTTAAACCATCCATCTTAGCTTATGTTACTTTTTGTGAGAGTGAAATTTGTTTAACTTGGTCTCGTAATTTTGATATATCATGTTGCATTTCTTCCTCTTCTTCATGAGTCATGCTAGAGATTTCAGGTTGCTTACTAGGTGTTTCCATTTTCTTTCTTCAGGGCATCAATTATTGATAAATATGCTTCACTTTTCCCTTTGAATCACTTCAAACAAATTTATCAAACCAAACTTATGCAATTTTTTAAAAAAGACTACACACCTTTTTTCTCTTTGTAGGAGTTCGATATTGAATCTGTTGTATATCTGTAAAATTAGATCTACAAGGTTTGAAATTTTGGTCTTGTGATAGCCCTCTATGTCCTCTTTACAACCACAGAAGTTGGATCCAGATTGGATTCTCCAAGAAATATTTATGTCAAATTTCCCACGATGACCTGATTATAGACTGGTTCAGTAGAGCTAACTTGTGCGAAGTGCCACATGTCAATGTTGTATGTTTCAGACCTAAAAAGGATACACAGAAAACTATATTCAAACATATTTCTATAATTGTTTACGAAATTGCAATATGATGCTCAGAGACAAAGGTATAACGATTTTCCCAATGTGACCTGTTTGAGATCGAATTCGGGAGACTACAAAAATCCTAAATTCCTCAATTCATCTCCAAAAATATAGAGATACAAGATATGAAATTAGGTCCCAAGGTTCATCACAATTTAGGCTCATGGGTTTTAATTTTAGCTTCTGATGATTCGTAGAAAAAACATTAGAGTGAAAATTCCATGATGACCTATTTGAAGCAGTGAAACCCTAGAATCCAAAGCTTTGATACCAATTGTTATGCAACCAGCTCACAAAATAGAAGAATGAGACATATCAACAATTTCAAAAGTAGCCTCTTCTAGGGGGAAACCTCCTTTACATTGCACAAATGAAGAATTCTTGGATGATACAAATGAAAAGACCTCCTTTCTATATATAGGAGTCTAAGGGGTCACAATATAATCAAAGCCGACATAACAATAATAATGTAAGGGCACAACAATAACAATAGTGAACTTCTATGGGGCACCATAATAACAATATGGGGACAGCATGGGCACAAACATAACAATAAGGGGCTATAATGAAAATAATAATAAGGGAACACTAGTATTATAGGGACCTAATAGTCTTACTTGATAATCTGTGCTTAACAATGATGTTTTGATTGAGGATTAATTGATTGAAGAATGATGAAGCTACTAGTTGTTTGTGATTGAATATTAGTGATGGTTCTGTGATTATTTCAAAATGATGCAGTGGATCTATGTATGATTCAATGTTTATTTCAGAGTGGCAGTGGTTCAATTTCAGGGTTCAATATTTTGAGATCTATATGCGAGTATGCTTCAAGGAAGTCACGTATACACACGCGCTTGCTATAGTAAAGTAGCATATATATTATGATAGTTTATTGATATGGGATTTTAGTTATTCAATAATTCGATGCAATTTTTGTGTTCAATATTAGTATTTTGGTTACAGTAATTTAATTGTTCTGGTTGTTTGAGAATAGGTTGATTGATTTGGGTTTCAGTTGATTCAGTGAATGGTTGATTGAGTTGGTTCAATAATTGGTTGATTCAATGGTTGAGTTATAGTGATCAGTTTTGATATTTGTTATTGGGCTTAAATGATGGTAGTGGGTCCAGTCTAAAAATTTGATGAAACGTGGCCTATAGTTGTGATGTTTTGTAGCAAGTGGATCTAGTATGAAAATTTATGTAACGTGGTCCATGGAGGTGTTGATAGTTCGAGCCTTTAGTGAGGGAGTTAAAACTTCTTTCTAGTGGTAGCTGGTAAATCAAATCAGGGGGTTGGATATCCCTTCCGGTGGGTGCCGGTAAACGAGATCAAGGGGTTGGAGCTTTCTTCCAGTGGGTGTTGGAGAACAAGAGAAGGTTGTAACCTTCTGTAGGTGGGTTCCTGCTTGCTGGTATGATCTTGTGCCAATACAATATTGTAAGAAGTTTTTTTTATAATAAAAGGAAGACAGAGACGATAGCAACGGTGGTTTTTTCCCACGTTGGGTTTCCACCTAAAATCCTTGTGTTCATGTGTGTTGATATGTTTCTTATGTGTGATGGTTTATTCTGTTCTTACTGCACATGGTTACTGTTTAATTAATGTTAAATGAGATATTGATACACTCGCTCAAGTTAAACATATGATGAATTAACTGAAAAGTAAGTTTACTGGATATACAATAGTTGTCTGCATAACAATCGCGTACACATGCAGGTTCCCTTCAGTAAAGTCGCATATAGAAATTTGGATATGAAATTGAAAAGTTTAATGATTTTTAAATATTGATTCACCCCCATCCCCCCCTCTCTATATTTTTCCCACCAATTGGTATCTGAGCCAAGTTCTTTAGAAGAATCTTGATCGCTTGAAGAAAATCTATCAAGATGATGGGAAAGAAGAAGATTTCTCAAAGAAGGGATTCAAAAACTGTGACAATGATATATCAAATGCAGTGACAACTATAGATGTCAGCAAATATTCAAGTTTGGGATCACCCCGCTTTCTATTGATTAAGAATGAAGAAGAATCATTATGAGATATGGGCTTTTGTTCTAACTATGATCCATTTCCTTGTCTATGCAATAATGGTATTGATGGTCTTTCAAATGTTGAAGAAGGTGAGATTGATCAAGAATGTCAATTACCTATGGCAATTGAAGATAGTAATGAGTCTGATGATAATTTCATGGATGCCCTAGAAGAAAAGGATATTTTTATTGAAGAAATATATCAGCTTAAGATTTGTTTAGAAGAAGCTAAATTAGCAAAAGAAACTTTGAAGAAACAAATCATAGAAAAGGAAGAGCATAATGAGAACATAGAATTTGAAATAGTCAGTCTAAGGAAAGAACTTGAGAAAGAAAAAAATCTTAATATTAGATTTGCTAAAGGATCTAAAACCTTGGATGAAATCATCAAAATTCAACTCTCTCCTCTTATAAAGATGGGTCTTGGATACTGTGAAGAAACATAAAAGACTGTAAAGTCTTCTACAAAAATAGGAAGCTATCTCAATGCAGTATAGAGAAGCAGTCAACATCACTCCATCCTACAACAAAAGAATAAAGGACCAAATACTTCCTAAGTAAACTCTCCTCGATTCAATCAAAAGGAAAAAAACACTAAAAGGTACTATACTCCAAGACACTTCTACTTTAATGGATAATGTTTCACTTGTCACAATTTTGGTCAAAACGTTGCTCAATGTGTTGCTTACAAAACTATCATGACTAGAGAAGAAAGGAAACAAAAGAATGAGGTTGGGGTAAAGAAATTATCTTACAATGCCTTCTCTCCTCTTCAATATGAAACCAAATTTTCCTTTTGAAATAACTTTGGGCATAAATAATATGAATGTAGGAGAAAAGGACGATCAATACCTCAAGATAAGAAAATGGAAACAACATCTAAGGTATGGAAGAAGAAGACCATCAAATCTGAGAACTGTGGTCTAGCTTTATATGAAGGGGATCAATAAACCTTGTGGTATATTTATAGTGGATGCTCAAAACACATGACAGGTGATAAATATAAGTTTATGTCTTTCGATGAAATAAAGAAAGAAAATAATGTAACCTTTGTAAATAATGCACATGCTGCTATCAAAGGAAAAGGAGCTGTATTTATAAAAGAAAAGGTTAAAGCTGGAAATGTTTTATTTGTTGATGGGTTGAAGCATAACTTTTTAAGTGTTAGCCAGATGTGTGACCAAGGGAATGAAGTTGTTTTCAAATCAAATAATTTTGTGGTTTGAAATCTTAATAAAGGAAAAACCATAATAAAAGGAGCAAGAACTCCATTTAATGTCTATGTCTTGGAAGGTGGTCTAGAACAATGTTACTTAAGCAAAATAGAAGAAGGTTGTTTGTGGCACAAAATATTGGTACATCTAAGCTTCACTCAAATACATAAGTCAAGCAAGCTAGGAGCAGTTTGTGATTTTCCCAACATATCTCTACCAAAAAATACTATATGAAAATCATGTCAATTCGGTAAGAAAACTAGGGTACAATTCAATGCTAAAGAAGGTTCTGCAAGTAGGCCCATTGAACTTATTCATACTAGTTTGTGTGGGCCAATGAATAAAAAGTCACCTAGAGGTGAACAATATTCCATCTTATTTATTGATGACTTTAAGAATGTGCTAGATTGGTTTATTAAAATATAAAGATGGAGCATTTGATAAATTTAAAGTCTTCAAAGCTTTAGTAGAGAATGAGTTAGACTTGAAAATCAAATGTCTCAGATCTGACAAGGGAGGAGAATTCATATCAGACGAATTTTTCAACTTTTGTGAACAACATGGCATCAAGAGGTAGTTCTTTATAGCTAAGACTCCTCAACAAAATGGGGTAGCAGAGAGAATGAATAGAACAATTCAACAAATGGAACATGCCTTGCTTGATGAGTCTCATACACCTCGTACCTTCTGGGGTAAAGCAACACATACAACAGAAAAATATTCTTAACAAAGCTCATATCTGTGTGAATAGTGATAAAATGCCTTATGAACTTTGGTATGGTAAACCCCCAACTGTTAAGCATTTTAGAGTTTTTGGAAGTAAGTGTTACATAAAGAATAATAATGATAAACTTGGAAAGTTTGAAGCTAGAGCTGATGAAGGAATTCTCCTTGGATACTCCTCTAGAAGCAAAGGATATAAATGTTACAATAAAAGACTTCAAAATATTGTTGAATGCATTGATGTTGTGATTAATGAAGCATCCATAGGTATCAAAAAGGAAGCACCAGTAGATGACGAAGATACTCTTACAATAAGCCAAAATAATGTGGAAGAAAGAATCAATGAAGCATCAAATGAAGGAAGTGACAATACAGAAGCACCAGAAAAGACTCCATCAAGGTATGTTCAGAAAAACCATCCAAAATCTCAAATTCTAGGTGGTAAGGAATCTAGAATACAAACTAGAAGAACTCTTGTTGGAACTGCTAGTCATCTAGCCTTACTATCCACAATTGAACCACAAAATGTAAATTAAGCTAGCAAAGATGAATGTTGTGTTAAGGCTATGAATGAATAACTTGACCAAATAGAAAACAATCACACTTGGGAATTGGTTCCTAGACCTCATGATAAGAATTTTATTGAGACAAAATGGGTATTAAAAAATAAATTTCTGAGAATGGAGAAGTAATTATAAATAAAGAAAGACTTGTTTGCAAAGGTTATGCTCAACAAGAAGGAATAGACTTTGAAGAAACATTTGCACTTGTAGCCAGACTTGAAGCCATAAGAATGTTTCTTTCCTTTTTAAGCTTTCATCATTTCAAAGTCTATTAGATGGATGTTAGATATGCATTTTTAAATGGGAACCTGGAACACGAAGTCTATATTGAACAACCTAAAGGGTTTATTCTAGGAAATGATGAAAAACTTGTTTGCAAACTCAAGAAGGCATTATATGGGCTAAAACAAGCCCCTCATGCATGGTATTATCGCCTTGACATATATATTCAACAACAAGGCTTCACTAAGGGGTTTGCCGATACAACCTATATATAAAGGTTGATGATGGTAAACTTTTAATTGATATTGTTTATGTGGATGACATCATCTTTGGTAGAAATTAAGAACCCATGAGTCAATGGTTTTCTTCTATCATGAAGAAAGAATTTGAAATGTCTTTACTTAGTGAACTAACATATTTTCTTGGTTTAAAAGTACAACAAGCAAAGAATGGAATATTTCTATTGCGAACAAAGCACCTTAAGCAAATTCTGAATAAATATGGAATGGAAAATTGCAAACCAATATGCACACCCATGGTGACAAGATGTAGTCTCAGTTCGCTTGATTATTCTCCCGCAATCAACCAACCAAATTACAGATCCATGATCAGAAGTCTACTTTATCTTATAGGAACAAGACCATATACCATGCATGCAGTTGGGATTGTTGGACGATTTCAAGTTAATCCAAAGGAAATTCATCTTTAGGCAATTAAAAGAATCTTCAAATATATACAATGCATTCAAGAATTTGGTTTATGGTATCCCAAAGATGCACATCTTACTCTTCATGCTTATACAGATGTTGATTGGGTAGGAAATGTTGATGATAGAAAAAGCACTAGTGGAGGAGAATTCTATATGGGGCCCCACTTGGTATCATGGTTTAGCAAAAAACAAAGCTCAATTTCTTTATCTACTGTAGAAGAAGAATATGTTGTTGTTGCATCTTGCTACACACAACTTCTATGGATGATGCAAACATTGCAGGATATTCAAATTAATTGTTCTACACCCATTTCCATTCTATTTGATATAACAAGTGCCATTAGTATTTCAAAAAATCTTGTTATGCACTCCAAGGCCAAGCATATTCCAATTAAATATCATTTTCTAAGAGAACAGGTGCTTGAACAAAAGGTCAAACTGGAATATGTTCCCTCAAAAGAACAAGTTGTTGATATTTTTACAAAACCTCTTCCACGTGATGCATTTGAAAATCTCAGACAAAAATTAGGAATGTTCCTTTATTCATCACTCTGTTGATTCTTCAATTTTAGGGGGGAGTAATACATATGTCTATTAATAATGACTCCCATGTTTGTTTGTTTTTTATTACATTACCGATGGTGCATTAGATGTCATAATAGTGAACTGGCACAGATAGTCCAGGATCAAAGGGAGCTGAAGGTAAGAGGTTTAAGTATTTCACTTTTTGTACAAGGATCCTATAAAGACAGGTCGTGTATATACGTGAGTTATGAACTGAACAGTCATGTATTCTTATGCAACTAGCTCACAAAATAGAAGAAAATATAGATGAACGACTTCAAAATCAGCCTCTTCGAGGGGGCAACCTCCTTTACATTACACAAATGAACAATTCTTGGATGATACAAATGACAAGACCTCCTTTCTATATATAGGAGTCTAAAGGGTCCCAATACAATCAGAGCCTACATAATAATAATAATCTAGGGGCACAAAAATAACAATAGTGGGCTTCTATGGGGCACAATACTAACAACATGGGGACTGTATGGGAACAATAATACAATAAGGGGGTTGCACTAATAACAATAAGTGGTTACACTAGTAGTATAGGGGCCTTACATGCCCCTCTCCTTCAAAAAAGTGTTGTCCTCAATGCTTGAGTAGTTCTAGATGCTTCTATATAAAATTCTCATCCTCCCATGTGGAATCTTCAGCAGATAAGTTCTTCCACTTAATGAGATACTCTGAAATTGATCGATTTTGTAGCTATCGAGTTCGTGTTTCAGTGACTTCTTCAAGTTCCAATATGATTTTTCCTTCCTTGTCAAGTTCTAAAAATATTGTTTGAATTGGGAGCTTGTCACCTATAACCTTCTTTACGCATGAGACATGGAAAACTGGGTGCACTCGGGAAGATGTAGGAAGTTCCAATTTGTATGCCATAGTACCAATCTTTTGCAACATCTTGTACGAACCATAATACTTTGGTGATAATTTATTATCCTTCTTAGCTTGCTTGAGGGACATTTGTTTATATGGTTGTAGTCGTAGAAATATCCAATCACCTACATCAAAACTTCTTTCGCTGTGATATTGATATGCATGTTGTTTCATTCTATTTTGTGCCAAAGTCAGGTTATCCTTTAAGAGTTGGAGAACTTTTTGTTGATACTCAATGTGATCTTCCACTGCTTAAACCTTAGAATGTTCTCTTAAATATGATGTGATGGATGGTGGATGATATCCATAAAGTGCCATAAATGGGGTCAATTTTGTTGCAGTATGGAAGGAAGTGTTATACCACCATTCAGCCAAAGGAAACCATTTGACCCATTGTATTTGTTTATAAGATACAAAGCAACGAAGATATCCTTCCAAACATTTGTTCACTATCTCAGTTTTCCCATCAAATTGAGGATGATAAGATTAGCTATGAGCTAACTGAGTACCGAGATAAGAAATAATTATGTCGAAAAATTTCTAGTGAAAATAGGATCTCTATTTCTTACAATAATCTTTGGGTTTCCATGTAGCTTTTGAATTGTTTCCATAAAAGCAGTAGCAAATGTACTGCTTTAAATGGATGAGATAATGCACAAAAGTGTGCATACTTGGTAAGTCTAACAACTACCACCATGATGACACTCTTTCCCTCGGACTTGGGTAAACCTATGATAAAATCCATTGAAACCTCCTCCCAACATTGACTTCGAATGGATAAAGGTTGTAATAGACCTGGGGTCTTAATTGTCTCAACTTTATTTAGTTGGAAAACCAAACATTCCACCACAAACTTTTGAATATCAGATTTAAGATGATCCCAAAAAAATTCCTTCTTAACCCTATGGTAAGTTTTTAAATATATTGAATGCTATCCTAAGGGACAGGTGTGCAATTCCAAAAGAATCTTTTGTTTGAGTTGGGAATTTTTACAGAGGTATAAGCGATCTTTGAACCATAACTAATCATTTTTCCAGCTAAATGTATCAGATGTACTGGGATGTTGCTGCAATTTTTGAATGAGTTCCCACACTTCTTCGCCATTCTTCCATTCATCCGTTGCTTTTTTTATCCAATCTTGTTGGATAATAGAAATGGCACAAATCAATGCTTCCACATCATCATCCTTTCTTGAGAGTGCATCTGCAACAACATTTTTCTTCCCTTTTTTGTAGATGATTTCAAAGTCATAACCCAACATCTTTGTGACCCATTTTTGCTTCTCTTCTGAAGATACTCTTTGTTCTAAAAATTATTTAAGACTGTCATGATTTGTTTTTACCTTGAAGTGTCTTCCCATTAGGTAAGGTCTCCATTTCTTAAGTGCATGTAGTATTTCCAACATTTCCTTCTCATAAATAGCTTTGTGTAAATAATTTCCTTTGATTGGACGACTTTAAAAAGTAATAGTCTTTCTTCTTGCATTAAAATGGCACCAATTCCATTTCCTTAGGCATCACATTCCACAATAAATGTTTTTGTTAAGTCTGGCATAGCTAAGGTTGGTGCTTGGCACATTGCCTCTTTAAGATGTTCAAAGGCTTTTGTTGCTTCTGGAGTCCAAGAAAATGCATCTTTATTCATAAATGTTGTTAGAGGTGTTGCTATTCTCCTATATTCTTAACAAACTTGTGATAATACCCTGTCAACCCGAGAAATCCTCGCAGATGCTTTATGGATGTGGGGATTTTCCATTCCTTAATGGCTTTAATTTTTCTAGGGTCTACCTTAACACCTTCATGAGATACAATATGGTCCAAATATTCCACCTCTTGTACTCCAAAGAAACATTTGGAGGTTTTTTCATATAATTGTTTCTCCTCCAATAGTTTGAGCACTTTATCAACATGTTGAACATGATCCTTCCAAGACTTTTTGTAGATTAGTATATCATCAAAAAATACTAACATAAATTTTCTAAGGAAGGTTTTGAAAATGGAATTCATCAAACTTGAAATGTAGAAGGTGCATTGGTAAGGCCAAAAGGCATGACCAAAAATTCATAATGACCCTCATGAGTTCTAAATGTTGTTTTCATAATGTCTTCAGTCTTCATTATGATTTCATAATAGTTCCAACTTGGTCAAGTAAATTTCTCCATGAAATTCATCCAATAATTCATCCATGACAGCAATGGGAAATTTATCTTTAATAGTGAGATTTTTTAGCTCCCTATAATCTAGACACATGCGCTATGATCCATCCTTCTTGTGCACCAACATTATTTGAGCAGAGAAATAACTTTGACTAGGTTGAATTAAAACAACCTCTAGCATTTTTGCAACCATATGTTCAATTTCACTCTTTTGGGCATAGGGATATATGTAAGGCCTGATGTTTGGAGGAAAACTTCCTGGAATCAAATGAATAGCATGATCATGAATAGGTGGGAGGCCTTTGGGAGTCTCAAATACCTTGGAATGATTGTCCAAGACTTTTTGGAGATCTTGAGAAATATATGATTTCGATGTGGGAACCTCCAGCGAACATAATTGTGAAATTACGCCACGTTGTTCTTTCTTTAGAAGTTTTGTCATGCCATTAGAGCTTATTATCTTTCGTGTTTTCCCTGCGATACCCATTAATTCAACTTCCTTTCCTTCTAAAAAAAATCCTGAAAAAGTTCTTGAAAATTAAAAACTATCGTACCCAAGTATTGTAGCCATCGGACTCCTAGTACAACATTAGCACCAACCATTGGAATGGACAGCGTTGGACTATTCAACACATATTCTCCCATGGATAGCTTTGTTGGTTTGTGTTATATTCTTTCCACGACTAGCCCACGTAGTTAACCGGGGGTTAGAGGGGGGGGGAGCCCACCTTCGTTGCGCCGATTACGTAGCGGGGGGGGTCACAGGGGGTTTGAGGCGTACCTGTAACCCCACTTTATGGGGTCCAGGGCAGCGCCTCAGAAAATTTTGGTTTTGGACTCTATGTTAGGTTGGGCAGACCCACCTATGGTTTTGTGCATGATTTTCGCACATGTTTTTTGGACGCGATGGTTTTTGGTCCATGGTATTGGATGCGATGGTTTTCGGTCCATGGTATTGGACGCGATGGTTTTCGGTCCATGGTATTGAATGCTTTGGCATGTATAAATATGTATTATAACATCGAAAGGAAAATAATGAAAAATCAAGCTAGTAGTCCCGATTTTGGGATCCAGGGGAAAATCTCTGTGTATATGTGTTTTATGTGTTATGCTCTCGCATTGTTTATTTTCTATGTTTTAGAATTCATATGCAGGTAATTTCTATATGGGGTTAAAACCTACAAGCTTGGTATTATAGAAATTTCCAGAGAAATTTACGGTTCGTCCATTTCCAACCATCATTTGACACTCTAGTGTTGGATATAGGAAGCAATTCAATTCCTTCACTATCTTACAATGAATAAAATTATGGGTACTGCCTAAATCAACCAACACTATTACCTTTTTCTTCTTGATATGTCCTTCTATCTTGATAGTTTGAGGAGTGGTAATTTCGTCCAATGCATTACAAAATATGGTCGGATTCATTTCTTCTTTCTCTAGGGTTTGTTCCTAGTGTGTATCCTCTTATTTTGATGTTTCTTGTTCCTTTTCTTCTTCCTCTTCACAATCTATTTAAAATAATTTCTTCTCATCACACTTATTACCTTTAGTGTATTTTCTATCACAATTGTAACAAAGCCATTTTTCTCTTTTTTCTTGCAATTTTGTGGAAGGCTAGGAGAAACAACACTTCCATATTTATAGTTGTGATTGGTAGGCTTTCTTGTTGCCATAATTTTGCTTTCAATTTTTCTTTCCAACCTGAATGCCTTCTCCAGTGAATCAAGTTCCCAAAGGTGAACCTCATGTTGGATGTTATCCTTTAAAGTCCCTATGAACACATCAATCCTATGATCCTCTGGAATATCTTTTACCCTTATATTCAATTTTTGGAAGTCCTCAATGTGCTCCACCATTGAACCCTTTTGTTTGATATTTATCAATTGGCTAAAAAATATGTTTCTTTTTGTATCCTTATGTTGGACACCTAATCCTAAGTGGGTTAGTGTGGAAGTCGAATGGACAAAAGGAGTCCAAGAGACCTTGGGATCTGAAACCCAAGAGTCACATATTTGTACTATAAATGTATATCTATTGTTAATAAAAAATGTACTCACTGATTTATCTTTCCTATTGTCTATGTTTTCCATGTGTGTTTAACATGGTATCAGAGCAGGCGAATTCTGGCCCTGCTCATATTTGAGCCACTTGTTTTGTGGTCTCTATGTATATGTCATTTGTGCAGACCTTCCAGTTCTGCCCATTACCTATAAAGCTCCATTAATTCATTGTTTGCCAGAAATCTGCTGACTTTGGCTATTTTAAGCCTCTCTGTCTGACCCTTGAAATCATACCTGCGCTCTCTCTCTTCTGCGTTACTTGCGCCCTCTGTCCTTTAAATTATGCCTGCGCTCTTTACTGTTTATAAACGTTCTGTAAAAGAAGCGTTGTCCTGACAATTTAAATCTCTGTTGTGCTGTCATCCTGACATTGAAACGCTTGAACGCTGTACTATTCCTAAACGTTCACCTGAGCGCTGTCATAACCTGAGCGTTGTCCTGTCCATAGGGATCCTGATGCTCCACTAAAATTTGTTGTCTGACAAAAGCAATTATATTTGTTCTGCTTTATTCGTTTTCTGCAGTGCACTGAGCGTTATTTGCATTTGAATAATTTGGAATTTGAATAATTTGGAAGTGTGCGTTGAAGGAGAAGGAGATCGAATTCCAGCGCCTTCTATCATGGAGATTGCGGACTTCGAAGGTGAGTGGCCTTTGGATTTTCGTTTCTGAAACCCAAGCCTAATAAACCGGAGGCGTTTTTACTGTCCATTTCATGGAGTCTAAGAGATTAAAGGTTGCGGAAAAAGTTCCTTTCAAATTTCTAGCTTAGTTTCCACTCTCAGCCCTGAAACTGAGCAATTCATTGCTTGAAGGAGACCGTTGGTTGTCTGAGCGACATTCTGAGTCAATGGGTATTGCCTGGACCGATTTTACCTTGCCTAAGGCAAATACCATCGTTGCCTGAGTCGATTTGTCTCACCTGTGCGTCGTACGTCCAAGCTCCATGGCATATAAGGCGTCCCCCTTTTCAGGATGATCAAATTTCATGACAGGCATCAAGATGGATTGAAACTTGACTTTCCCACCACGCACATTCTGGTATTTCATGAGCATTTCTGCATGGCCACGTTCTTCATCACTCGCCTGTTTGAAGTACTTTGCAAATCCTGGCAGACCAACGTTATCTCGATCAAAATACGCAAAGAGAGCATGGTAAATATATGAGACATTATATTCTACATTGATTTGCTCATTCAAAGCAGCTTCGCAAGCATCCGCGAACCTCTGGCGTGCAAAAGATTGAGTAGAATTATTGGAAACTTGTACAAGCTCACTCTGCACTTCAGTGAAGGGCTCATCCACCGTATGAAAGAAGAGCGGCTCAGTCGCCGACTGTCGTCAATGGACATCATCGAATACCCAACTGCTGTACAGGGTGGTTTCTAATCTGTCATTCCCTCTTGGTTCTGAGGGCTTTATTATACATATGATCAAACTTCTGGGTTTCCGTCCTGGAGAAAGCAATAAAAGCAGGAGCGGATTCAAATGTTCACTGATCTAACCCGGAATCATTCAAGCAGTCCATTCCTTCTCTCCATCTCGTATTTCCTGCTCAAAACATCGCTTCAAGTTAATATTTTTACTCGCGTAAAGTGAAGCACGCATCAATTTTGAAAATATAAACAAGTTAGATCCATGAATTTTCTCTGTTATAGCTCCTCTTCTTGTCAGGCTGCTCTGCACATTTGAGACATTTCGAGGTTTGGATTTCGGCTATTAGCAATGGGATTGAAGTAGGCAGGGGTTTTCTGAAAAGATGCCAGGGCTCCGGCGGGGCAATCTCAGTTATACTCGCTGAGTTTCGGCAATCATAGGAATTCATTGTTATCATGTTATGATCAAATAGTGTAAGAACACGCTAGAATCATTGCGAATTCTCAAAGTTCAGGTATTGTTAATGGAAGAAAGGGTTTTACTTGTGAAAGCATGGCTACACGGTAGAGAGTTTATCCAACTGCTAGAGGGGTAGTCTCTTTCCCTCACCCGATTAGGGCGTCGCGGCAAAAGAGCAGAGTAGAGTTAGTCTTACGGGACCCTCTGACGGGAAGATTGTTGATCGACATTGCTTATTCAACAAAACCTGTCAACAATAATAGGTGCACTTGGACTTATAGTTGGAACGCGGATGGTTCTCTTGCTCTTTCTCATCTTTCCACAAGTCGTTTGTATGCGCTTTTTCTAGGAGGTGTTTTTTGGCAGAGGCTTTTGTGTGGCTGAAGTGAAGCCGAGAGCACTCTTGCACAAGGAGCAGAGTATGCTATATTTTACAGGCTACTGAATTCATTTCTTGCAGCCAGAATAAAAATGCAGTAAGGTCCATCGTCAACATTGTCAAGCAACACTTGTCCTTCTTTCTTTGCAAGATCATTCCAGAGACTCACTACCACTGTCTTCTTGCTTTCATCTGCAATTGTAATATCACGCTTGGGGATTTCTTCATTGTTGCTCTTCCGCCTAATGCTTAGAACTGGTGATACACTCCCAAAGTTGTGCTTATATTCTGGAATATGGGTTCCTTCCTCAACTGCTTCTTAAACTTCTGAATTTGCATGCAAAGTCATCTCATAATCATTTGCTACTGTCTTGAATTGTTTGTAGAAACTTGAAATATATGTTATAGATTTGCAATCAAGGATTGCAATTATGCATACAATGATGATGAAGATTGAAGGTATAATATCAAGTCTATGGTGACTGAAATGGAATGAAATTCTTTATGTTCTTGACTTCAAGCTTTGAGCAGACCCAAAGCAATTCACATTGGTCTTCCTATTTGAAGGGGTTTTGAAATTCAAGTCTGACGGCTGAAATACATAGATATTCAAGTTACAAGACAAGTGTTATGACTTCTGCAAATGTTTGGGTTGTCGTATGTTGATCTAGATTTTTGAAGAACCAGGTTCCCTACTTCCCAGCTACTTCTTTATTACAATTTGTTTTTTCTGTGTAATTTTGCGCAGAATATGTTCATGGTATGAAATTGCATTGTATATGGAAGTATATTGAGAAGCTACATACTTGAAGATTTTTTGAAGACAAAGTGGTACACCAATCAATTTTTTTTGCAGTGATATTATTGTGAAATGGATAGAATGGGTGTTGTATTAGAATTGCTGAACACTCTAATACATTCTACCACGGACAATACAATTATGATTGATAAAGCCATTGTCGCAAACATTCAAATCTGTTTGAAAAATGTACAAGAAAATATTGAGTTTTTGCAGCTGGAAACAAAGCTACAGCAGGAAGAATTACAGCAGTGGAGTCATCATTCTGAACCTATTTCTGTTCAGAACAATGAAGCAGACTCCCATAAACAGCAAGTCAATATTGTTCAAGTTCATTCAGATTCAGTACCCAATAAAGCAGCAAGTGTACATGCAGATGCAGAAACTCAATCTGCACTTCCCAAGCCCATCATCAGACCTTGGGAACAGCTTGTCCACAACAAGCACAGAACAGGTCTTGGATATGACAAGGACTTGTCCTTTCATATTCTAGACTACTCAAAGCCCATTCAATTTCAGAGTGCTAGATTCATTCATGATAGTTCAGGTGCTCCTCATGACAGTTCACCTCCAGCTGTTCCAGATTCTGCCCCTCTTCTACAACAACAACAAGAGATTATAAAATGCCAACACTGTGACCGAGTTGGCCATTTGAAAGATCATTGTTTTGATCTTCATCCATGTAAGCACTGTCATAAAACCAGCCATTCTTCACACAGATGCTTCAAAAACAAACGTCCTGCAAGAACAAAGATTCATCTTGGATGGATCGCTTCTTGGCAATGGGCATCAACAGCCAAGAAGATATTCCAAACACATGTCAGAACTTGTTCCAGAGTATTGAACAGTCTTGCAGTTGATTTTTCTCCATCTTCTCACCTTGTACCTGACAGGGGGGAAAATGATGGTCATCTACAAGCTTCAAAGTCACATCAAGCGAGCCTGAGCCACAACCTGCCACACCAGTTTCAGAGTTGTAGCCAGAGACAAAGATGCTTGAACATGCCTTCAGTTGGCAATCTGGGACACTTCCTCTAGCAGAAGACTCCAGCTTCTTGCCAGTTTTGGAAGAGTTCCAGAAATTACAGAGTTGTTGGTCATCCTTAAACCATCACAGATTGAGAACACTTCCTCTAGTAGAAGACACCAGCTTCTTGCCAGTTTTGGAAGAGTTCTAGGAATTGCATTAAGCATTCCAGAGTTTTTGGTTATCCTTAAACCATCACAGGCTGAGACCTCCCTTTTATGGTTGAAGGTTTCCCTCTTTAAAACAATAGGATCACTTCCTCTAGCAGAAAACTTCAGTTTCTTGCCAGTATTGGAAGAGTTCCGGGAACTGCACTAAGCGTTCCAGTGTTGGTGGTCATCCTTAAACCACTGCCCTTTATACCAACATTTCATAGAGCACATTCAGCCTAGTGATGCCATGCATTTTTTGCACATTTTGTATTACAGCTCTTTTCTTGGACTCATACATAACCCTTCGGATTAAGGGGGGGAATGTTGGACACCTAATCCTAAGTGGGTTAGTGTGGAAGTCGAATGGACAAAAGGAGTCCAAGAGACCTTGGGATCTGAAACCCAAGAGTCACATATTTGTACTATAAATGTATATCTATTATTAATAAAAAATGTACTCACTGATTTATCTTTCCTATTGTCTATGTTTTCCATGTGTGTTTAACACCTTATAATGTGCTATAATTTCGTCCATAAAAATTTCCCAAGTGACAATTTTTTTACAAGAGTAAAGCCATCGATACCATACAAATTGATTGGGTTCTAAATATAAAGTCACAATGCATACCTTTTGTGTGTTTTGCACATTATGGAGCTTGAAATAGTGTTCTATCTGTAGTACCCATGTTACAGGATCCTTGCCATCAAACTTCCTCATATCGATCTTTGGAACATGGTGTGTCTTCAATCCAATGTTAGAGTCTATGAAATCATGACAAACATTTCTTTTGTTTTCATTATGAGTTTCCTCTACTACCTTTTCGCCATTAAGAAGAATTTCTTGTAGCAACTTTGCCAAACCTCATTTCAAACCTTCCATGTCTTTCTTCAAATCTTCAATTTTTACTTTTAAACCATCCATCTTAGCTTCCAAACCATTCATCTTAGCTTCCATGCTTTTCTTTAAACCCTCCATCTTAGCTTCTGTTATCTTTTGTGAGAGTCAAATTCGTTGTACTTGGTCTCGTAATTTTGATATATCATGTTGCATTACTTCCTCTTCTTCATGAGTCATGTTAGAGCTTTCAGGTTGCTTACTAGGTGTTTCTATTTTATTTCTTCAGGGCATCAATTAATGATAATTATGCTTCACTATGCCCTTTGAATTCCTTCAAACTAATTTTTCAAGCCAAACTTATGAAAATTTTTAAAAAGACCACATCTTTTGTCGCTCTGTAGGAGATCGATATTGAATCTGTTGTATCTCTATAATTTCATATCTCCAAGGTTTGAAATTTCATCCTGCGGTAGCCTTCTGAGTCCTCTTTCAACCCCTCAAGTATGATCAATATTGAATTATCCAAGAAATATTTATTCCAAATCTCCCACAATGATATAATTATAGACTAGTTCAGTAGAGTGAACTTGTAAGAATTGCCATCTGTCACTGTTTCTACCTTAGGATCTAGAAATGATACACAGAAAACCACATTGTGTATTATTTATGTACCTTTTTATGAAATTTCAATCAGATTCTCAAAGAGAAAGTTATGATGATTTTCCCCATGTCACATGTTTGAGATATAATTCGGGAGCCTACATAAACCCTAACTTCCTTGGATCATATCTCTGAAAGTATAGTGATTCAAGATATTAAATTTGTAACTAATGTCATCAAGATTTCGGCTCAAATGGGTTTTAATGTCCACGTCAGAAAATGCATAGAAAAAAGTTATAGTGAAAATTCCACGATGTCTTGTTTGAAGCAGTGAAACCCTAGAATCCAAAGCTCGAATACCAAATGTATGCAACCAGCTCACAAAATAGAGGAAAAGATAGATCAATGACTTCAAAATAAGCATCTTCGAGGGGGCAACCTCCTTTACATTACACAAATGAACAATTATTGGATAATACAAATGACAAGACCTCCTTTCTATATATAGGAGTCTAAGGGGTCCCAATACAATTAGAGCCTACATAACAATAATATTGTAGTGGCACAACAATAACAATAGTGGGATTCTATGGGGCACAATAATAGTAACATGGGGACTATATGGGCAAAATAATACAATAAGGGGGTTGCACTAATAACAATAAGGGGTTAACTAATTCAAAAAAAATGAGTTTTCAAAGGATCGGCGAGGGAAACCGTTCCACGGGTTGACTGACCTTTGTTCCAAGGCTTTCAGCATTGCATAGCTCGTGTTTTGACTGAGAGAAACTGTGCGCATGGCTGGACTGTGGCTACCCTAGCTGTGCTCTCCCTTCCCATCAAGCGGCTCCTTGCCGCAATGGATCTTGGAGGTGGCTATGAAGCTCCTCCTTCCCTGCCTCCTGAAGTCGAAGCATTCAGGAAGTTAATAGCAGCAGCTGGAAAAAGAACGATTTCTGGATCACAGCAAAAGTTTGTGAAAAAATTGGATAATATCCCCACGGTGGAATTTTCGGTGGAAGAAACTTGCAAATCAGCATTGAACTTAGCCGAAAGGGGTCTTATTGGCCAGTTCACAGGGCTATGGCCATCCCGAAAGTAGTAGAAGAATGGCTAAAATGAAACTATATCCCACTGGTCTCAGAAGGAATTAAAATTCACTTTGTCAGCAAAGGGTTTTTCGTCTTTGTGCTCGACAATGTGGAAGGCAGAAGTCTGATCTTTAGGAATGGACCATATTTTACGGGCCCCCAAGGAATTTATTTGAATAAATGGTCACTAGATTTCGATCTGGCTTAGGATGTGCCCACAACAATTCTAGTGTGGGTGCGCCTTCCTCATCTCCCTCTCTATTGCTGGAACTAGAGATCGCTACAGTATATAGGCAATGCCCTAAGCAAATACATTGACCAAGTGGTGAGAAAAGACCAATACTCTTGTGCCCGAATTTGTGTTGAACTCGACTTGGAAGTCGGTTTACCTAAAGCCATCAAACTCTCGGTTGCAGATTGGACCCACATCCAAGAGCTTGACTAGGAACAGCTTCCCTTCAAATGCTAACACTGTCATGAGTACGGGCATTTCGCAAGGTACTGCAAGAAGAAGAAGGAGGAGATAGCAGATAAAGACAAAGGAGAACAGTGGAAGCAAGTTAAAAAACTAGCACACAATAGGAAAAATAATAAATCCAAAGGCAAAGAGACGGGGAAAAGATCCAAGCAAGACAGTGGAAACCCTCAAACCTCAGGGAGCATGGAACCAAATAATAACGAGGAAGATAAAAACTCCTTCGAACCTCTCAACACCCCTCCAGAACCACCAGAAGCAGATTAGGAAGGACTCATCTAGATGAATGAATTTGCCTCTCCGGTCTCAGGTAACATGGAAATTCTCCCCTCAAGTCTGGTTCTAGGTAGCAATCCCTCTCCGTCATATGCAGACATTACAAAAAAAAAAAAAAAAAAGACCATAGATAATTTTGGCTCATCAGAGGATGAGAACTTCGAGAGGCCCTCAAAGAGAACCGAAAGGAGAACACACAAGGAAACTAGAGAAGAAGAAGCATAAAGACAAAAAAACCCTAGGGAGCCAAGCCACCATTGAGATGACTCTCGGGAGAAGTACTAGAACCAGACCTCCCAAGGGAGGAGGACCCATTCCAACAACAACAAGTAATGCAGTTGGTCTCTGGGAGCTGCAGGGGATTGGGGAATCCTACAAAGGTAGAAGCTATTAAAGACTTATTGAAAATGGAACCCACAGATATTCTCATGCTCCAAGAGATAAAAATAGAAGGGGAGCTCCTTCTAAACACAAGCAGCACAAAATGGAAATTTGATAATGGGAAGGCAGTAAGCGCTAGAGGCTCTGCTGGAGGAATAGGCACCTTTTGGTCTGGAAAAAACTTCTCATTAGAAAGATCCTATGAGACACAGCATTGGATTTTCACCGAGCTTCAACATACCTCAAAAAATCTCATCTTAGCTCTCTTTAACTTGTATGTTCTTGTACACTATGCTGAAAAGAGTGTTGAAAGTCACTCTCAGACTTTTTAGATCTTCATAATCCAAAGAATATTGTCATAGGAGGAGATTTGAATATTATTATGGATCCCAAAGAGAAGAGAGGGGGTTCCTACTCCAGGGATCCTATGCTCTACATAGTGGAAAACCTCATGATTCAATGGGATTTGGTAGATTTCAAGCCAGTAAAAGGAGAATATACCTAGAACAACAATAGAACGGGGGAGAATCATATCTCAGCCAAGCTGGATAGATTTCTCATCCACAGTTCAATCATGATGGATAGAAGAATCATCTTCTCCAAGATTATTCCTAAATTAACCTCGGACCACAAGCCAATACTTCCCTATTTGAAAGAAGAAGAGGACTTAGGCCCATTTCCTTTTTGATTCAGCCCTCTCTGGGCTGAAAGAGAAGGGTTCTTCAAAACAGTTCAAATAGCTTGGCAAAAAGAAGTAACAGGCTCCCCAAGCTTTGTGTGGGAGAAAAAGTTAAAAAATGCAAAGTATGCCTTAAAATATTGGATAAAGAAGACTTTAAAAACTCCTACCAGTCAGAGGAAAGAAGTTGTCCAATAGCTGGCTGAAATTCAATTTGATTTGGAAAAGATTGAAATCACCTCATTGGACATTGACAAAGAAAAATCTGCCCAAAGGAATACTTACAGCCACTTCAGAAGAGAAGAAGAATATTGTCGTATCAAGTCTCGCAACTTATGGTTAAAAGATAGAGATAGAAACATTGCATACTTCCATAGACAGTATAGGGCTCGCCTTTCCCAAAACCAGATAGCTGAAATCACCACTTCCAGAGGGAAGATGTGCAAAGGCTTTGAACAGATAAAGGAAGCAGCTTAGAATCATTTTAAGACTCTTCTCAGTGCTGAAAGGGATGGGTGCGAAGAGGACATAAATGAATTCCTCACCTATATCCCGAATCTAGTTAACACAAATGATAATAATATGCTATTGAATCCCATCTCGGAAGAGGAAATCTCTAGAATAGTATGGTCCATGGAGCCCGACAAAGCTCCTGGGCCAGATGGCTTTTCAATTCATTTTTACAGACTATGCTGGGAGATAATTAAATCAGACCTTCTGAGAATGATTCATGGATTCCTGAGGAAAGCTAAGGTTGGAGGTGGAACCAATTCCACCTTCCTTGCCTTAATTCCCAAGGAAGTGAACCCTGGGTCTTTTGAAAGATATAGGCCGATCTCTCTATGCAATGCCTCTTACAAAATTCTAGCTAAACTCCTAGCGAATAGAATCAAACCTCTGTTGCAAAAATTAATTTCTCCAGCTCAAGGGGGGTTCGTGAAAGGAAGGCACATCCTGGACAATGTAATCCAAGTCCAAGAAGCTTTGCATTCCAGCCATTCCCGAAAAGAACAATGTATGATGATCAAACTAGACATGTCTAATGCTTTTGACAGAGTTAATCGTTCATTTTTGTACAGGATTCTTTTATCCTTTGGTTTCAGTCAAGAGTTCATTAATCTCATCAATGCTTTCATAGAAAAGATCTGGATTGCACCTTTGGTAAATGGAAGGCCTGCCAACTTCTTCCTAGCCACCAGGGGATTGAGGCAAGGCTGCCCTCTTTCCCCCTTCCTCTACATTCTGATGGAAAACTCCTTGAGTAGAAAGTTGTCTAATGAAAAACAAGCTAGCAACATTCCTGGGATTCGAATAGAAAAAGGAATTGAACTCGTGAACCATGCTCTGTTTGCAGATGACACCTTAATGTTGGGAGGAGCTTCTCTGAGAATAGAAAATAATTTTAAAGTCATTCTCCAAAAAAATTGTAGCATCTAGAGAGCCCTTATAAGTGAGAGGAAAATTGTTGTGTATGGATGGAATACAGATCAACATGCAATTGAGAAAATTGCAAACCATTTAGGCTTTGCTAGGCACGATTCCTAGGAAAAAATAAAATACTTAGGCCTTCCTCTAACTCTGGGTTCCAATAGAAATCAATTGTGGGAAGAAGTTAGCAAAATTCAAGAAGAAAACCGATGTCTGGGGAGGTTTTTGGCTCACCACAGGAGGCAAGCTCACCTTAATCAAATCTGTTCTTTTGGCACTACCCACTTTCCAGGCTTCTCTAATGCTGGCTCCAAGAGCAATCTCCAATCAGATTTCAAGGCACATTCACAATTTCTTATGGAATGGAGGTCATGGAAACAATATTAGATTTCATTTAATAAATTGGGACATTGTGAAGTGACCTTGCATGGAAGGTGCTGCAAATCAGAGACCCCACGCATGCCAATCTAGTAATGGGATGCAAGTTATTATGGCAAATCCACGCAGAGCCTAGCCACCCGATCAGCCAATTAATCAATATCAAATATCTCAATAATCAATCATTGAGGCAATTCACGGTGGAGAAAAATCCAAAAGGATCTTTGGCTTGGAAGCTATGTAGCAGAGGCATTGAATTTTAAAGATCCTACCTGTATCGGATTCCTGGCAACGGCAAAAATGCAATGCTATGGAGGGACAGCATTATGGGCCATCCTCCTCTTGCAGAAGTTAACGAAATCTCTGAGCTAAGAGCATGGTTACATGTGACAGGAATCAGGAAAATAGAAGACATCTCGGAATGGGACAGCCATGGGAGCTGGCAGCGATGGAAATTTCCTAGAATTCCAGAACATTTACAAATACAGTGGGAAATTCTTTTTGAATCAATCTCTGATTTCACATTGGTCCACAAGGAAGAAGAAGATTCCTGGGGCTAGGGCAAGACCGGGGTCTATTCGGCAGCTCAAGGCTACATTCAGATGCAAACTAGGAAGGAGTCAACTCACCAGGAATCATTTTGGAAGCAGGTTTGGGATAGCTTCAACATCCCCAAAATTAATTTCTTCTTCTGGACTTTGATGCAACAAGAAATTCTGACCGAAGAAAACTTGTGCAAAAGGAATACAGTAGGTCCCCACCACTGTGTGTTATGAAAATGCGCAAAGGAAACTTCTAATCATTTATTTATAGAGTTCGAGTTTGCGAAGGAGGTCTGGTCCCTTTTCCTGCATGGGCTGAATGTTATCCCTCCATCTCAGGTCTCAGTTGTCTCAATGTTTACCTCTTGGAAAGACAATTATCCTCATAGCATCACTAGCAAGTCTCTTTGGCTCCGAGTGTGGATGGTTATCCTGAAATATGTCTGTTGGAAGCTTTGGCTCGCCAGGAATGATATCATATTCAACAATACATATTGGACTCCAGCAATGGTGGCTGCCCCAGAAAAGGGTCTACTCTTAGAAACTTTGAATCATTTCCCCGTCAAAGATGACAGTTCCCTTCTAATTGAAGAAAGGACGTGGTTGGATGCTTATTCTAGCAGCGTCAGAACCAAAGCAAATCCTCTCCTAATTAAAAAGGAAAGATGGCAAATTCGAGATTCAGAGGACAACTTTCAACATTGGTGGAGATCCCAAGGCAAGTGCACAATCTTCTTTGATGGCGCTTCAAAAGGAAACCCAGGAAAGTCAGGTCAGGCAGGGTGATTTATTCCTCAAATGGGAACAAAGCAGATAGTTTTAGCTGGGGGCTTGGTCAGAGAACCAACAACCAAGAAGAAATTCTTGGCTTATTGAAATCTTGTCAAATGGCGAGAGAGGAAAATCCAAGAGAAATCTTAGTCTTTGGAGACTCGGAAGTGCTGATAAAAGTGCTCATTAGTGAGAAAAATCTAAAGGATCCGGTGCTAAACAAGCTACTAACAAGACTAAAGAGAATTCTAAGAGAAATTGCCTCAATTCAATTTTGCCATATTCTCATGGATTTAAACAGGGGAGCGGATAGACTGGAAAATATAGGATGTACGTTGAAAATTGGGATGATAAGTACAAATGCTAATTTCTCGATCAAGGCAACAATCCCCTGAGTGGGAAGGATGTGCTTCTGATTTCCTGAAGAATGTATTTTGGTTTATTGGCGTAGCCCAACCTGTTTCTCTCTAATAAAACATAACCATTTCAGTTAAAAAAAATAATAACAATAAGGGGTTACACTAGTAGTATAGGGACCTAACACGTATATCTTGGTATGATGAAGAAACAAGCTCCAATTTCGCTTGTTGGTTCTGGAATTAGTTGAGTACATTCTGCAAATATGGCATAGGTTCAAGGGGAGCATTTTCTATGCTTCTAATAATGCATTGTTGGAATTATATTTTCTTTAGAATTACTTGATACATTATGATTATCGATGGTGATGTTTCTTATGTTGTTGAAGTTCTTGATTAATGATGAAGAATTGCATGTTGTTGTTCAAGTTGTTGTTAACAGATGCTTATAGTGAAGATCCTACATAGTATATGATGGTTGTTGAAGACTATGTTGGTCTTGTTTCCTCACTATAGAGGTCCTTGGTCTTGGTTATAAATGTCATATCTGTCATTTGATGCAAAGTTCATGTAAAGACCTATGATGTAATCATTGTAAAATTCAGTCATGTATGGACTATTGTGGTCAAGTATTTTTTGCCATATGATGTAATTTGTAACTCCACTATGCTTGGGTGGTTGATGTCATAATGAAGTCAAATATATAAACCCACTATGATTGGGTGATTTATGTAAGTTTGATCCCTTGGTGATAAGAAAAGTCATATTCAGTTGAGTCATAGAGTCATGTACTTCAATGTACATCCTTCAAAAATTCCAGCATGTTCTCAGGGGGAGCATGGTTAGTATTTAGTGTTCATACTCAGTTGTTCAGATCTACAACGCTCAAGAGAGAGTCTTCATTTAACATTGTTTATCCCTTTTCGCTTGATGTCAAAGGGGGGGAGTAACTTGGTGTTTGAAAATATTGGTGCTTAGCTTGATGTGTTTTATACGTATTTACAGGTTGTGGTGACCAAACGCCAAAGTAGTCGCCATCAAGTCCAAAGGGGTAGATTGTTGGCATTATGACTAATGTGTTGTCCTTGATGGAAACCTACTTGATGCAGATGTCAAAAGGATATGTCTACAAGTTATAGAAAAGGATTATCATTTCAGAGATAGAAGAATGATAAAGATGAAGTTTGAAGAATTATACGAAGGTTTGGTGAAGCAAAGTAGAGTATACATAAGTTTTATGAAGCAACGTCGAGTATACATAGTTTTTATGAAGCAAAGTTGTGTACACACTTAGGTTTGGAGAAACAAAGTAGAGTATATGTGGGTTCTGTAAATAAAAGTCGCGTACACATGTGTGTATGAAGAAGAAAAGGTGCTTACATATTTCGCACCATGGTATTCCAAATACCAAGTGTATTTACCATGGTATTGACCTATGGTAATTAGCCCAGCAACAGATATTTGATCCTGTCTATGAATACCATCGAAATTAGTATGGTTTTGACCTGTGGTATTGGATAAGGGTTAAGTTATATAAGGAGATGAATATCAAAGTGTTTGATGTGTGCAAGTGATGAATATTTTATGAGTAGTTAAATATGAAGAAAATATGCATGTAATAGGTTGTTAATGATTTTCTTGATCTAAAACTAAGTATGCACCAGGGAATTTGATGACGGATCAAATCCAATAGATCTTAGATGACATTTTTTATTATGGTTTGATTTGATCGGTGATGATAGTGCCTTGACGTGTGATTTTTTTGTGTATGTCGAGATCTAGGTATGTCTAGAGTTCTGTGATGCAACGAAGGTTTGTGCTAGTAATTACAGATTTGTACTTAGGTTTGAGAACCTAAAAGGAGCATTCACACGTCAGTTTAACACTGGTAAGTCGCGTATATATTCATATCTATAAGCGGGTTTCATCCCTGAAAAATGAGTATACACGCATAAATATTTTGAGGAAAGCGCATATATAAACTAGGGTTTTTCTAAAAAAGTGTATGATCAGTTTAATCAATCTTGTTATGTTTTTGGTGTCTCTCAATGAAGTCTTACTTGATGATCTGGGCTTAACATTGATGTTTTGAGTGAGGATTAATTGATTGAAGAATGATGTAGATACTAGTTGTTTATGATTGAAGATCAGTGATGGTTTTGTGATTATTTCATAATGATGCAGTGGATCTATGTATGATTCAATTTTTATTTCACAGTGACAGTGGTTTAGTTTCAGGGTTCAATATTTTGAGATCTATATGTGAGTAGGCTTCAAGGAAGTCGTGTATACATGTGAGTTTTCTATAGTAAAGTAGCGTATATATTCTGATAGTTTATTGATATGGGCTTTTAATTGATTCAGTAAGTTGATGCATTTTTTGGGTTCAATATTAGTATTCTAGTTACAATAATCTAAATGTTCTGGTTGTTTGAGAAAAAGTTGATTGATTTGGGTTTTAATTGATTCAGTGATTGGTTGATTCAGTTGGTTCAGTAATTGGTTGGTTCAATGGATGAGTTACAGTTATTTATCAGTTTTGATATTTAATATTGGGCTTAAATGATGGTAGTGGGTCCATTCTGAAAATTTGATAAAATGTGGCCTACAGTTGTGATGTTTTGTAGCAGTCGGATCCAGTATGAAAATTTATGAAACGTGGTCCATGGAGGTGTTGAGGGTTGAAGCCTTCAATGAGGTATTTGAAGCTTCCTTCTAGTGGTAGTTGGTAAATCAAATCAGGGGGTTGGAGCTCCCTTTCGGTGGGTGCCAGTAAACAAGGTCAAGGGGTTAGAGCTCCCTTCCAGTGGGTTCTAGAGAATGAGAGAAGGTTGTAGCATTCTGTAGGTGGGTTCTTGCGTGATGGTATGAGCTTGCACCAGTACAAGATTGTAATAAGTTTTTTTTTATAACAAAAATAATATAGAGATGAAAACAGCGATGAATTTTTCCCACATTGGGTTTCCACCTAAAATCCAAGTGTTCATGGGTGTTGATGTGTTGCTTATGTGTGATGGTTTATTCTGTTCTTACTGCATATGGTTATTTTTTAATTAATGTTTAATGAGGTATTGATACATTGGCTCAAGTTAAACATATGATGAATTAACTGAAAAGTAAGTTTACTAGATATACGCTAGTTGTCTACATAACAGTCGCGTGCATACGCGGATTCCCTTCAATAAAGTTGAGTACAGAAATATGGATATGAAATTAAAAGTTTGATGATTTGTAAATACCGATTCACCCCCCCCCCCCCCCCCCTTCTCTCAGTATTTTTCCCAACAATTGGTATCAAAGCCAAGTTCTTCAGAAGAAGCTTGATCACTTGAAGAAGATTCGTCAAGATGATGGGAAAGAAGAAGATTGCTTGAAGAAGGGATTCAGAAAACTGTGACAGTGATATATCAGATGCAGTGACAACTATAGATGTCAGTAAATATTCAAGTTTGGGAGCACCCCACTTTCTATTGATCAATAATGAAGAAGAAGCATTATCAGGTATGGGCTTTTGTTCTAACTGCAATCCATTTTTTGTCTATTCAATAATGGTAGTGATGGTCTTTCAAATGTTGAAGAAGGTGAGTCTGATCAAGAATGTCAATTACTTATGGCATTTGAAGATAGTAATGAGTTTGATGATAATTTCATGGATGCCCTAGAAGAAAAGGATATTTTTATTGAAGAAATATCTCAACTTAAGAATTGTTTAGAAGAAGCTAAATTAGTAGAAAAAACTTTGAAGAAAAAAATCATAGAAAAGGAAGAGCATAATGAGAAGCTAGAATGTGAAATAGTCAGTCTAAGGAAAGAAATTAAGAAAAAAAAATTATTAATCTTAGATTTGCAAAAGTATATGAAACGTTAGATGAAATCAACAAAGTTCAACGCTCTCCTCTTACAAAGGCGGGTCTTGGATGTTGTGAAGAAACATCGAAGACTGTAAATTCTTCTATAGAAACAGGAAGCTATCTCAATGTAGTAAAGAGAAGAAGTCAACATAACTCCATCCTACAACAAAAGAATAAAGGACCAAATACTTCCCAGGTAAACTCTGCTCAGTTCAATCAAAATGAAAACAACACTAGAAGGTACTATACTCCTAGACACTTCTACTTTAATGGACAATGTTTCGTTTGTCACAATTTTGGTCATAAGGTTTCTCAATGTATTTCTTACAAAATTATCAGGACTAGAGAAGCAAGGAAACAAAATAATGAGGTTGGGGTAAATAAATTATCTTGGAATGCCTTCTCTCCTCTTCAATGTGAAACCAAATGCTCCTTTTGCAATAGCTTTGGGCATAAAGAGTCGGAATGCAAGAACAAAGGATGATCAATACCTCAAGATAAGCAAATGGAAACTATATCTAAGGTATGGAAGAAGAAGACCATCGAATCTGAGAACTATGGTCTAGCTTTATATGCAGGGGATCAATAAAACTTGTTGTACATTGATAGTGGATGCTCAAAACACATGACAGGTGATATAGATAATTTAATGTCTTTCGATGAAATAAAGAAAGAAAAGAATGCAACCTTTGGAAATAATGCAATTGCTGCTATCGAAGGAAAAAGAACTGTTTTTCTAAAAGAAAAGGTTAAAGCTAGAAATGTTTTTTTTTTTTTTATGGGTTGAAGCATAACTTGTTAAGTTTTAGCTAGATGTGTGAGCAAGGGAATGAAGTTGTTTTCAGATCAAAGGTGTGGTTTGAAATCTTGATACAGGAAAAACCATAATAAAAGGAGAAAGAACTCCAGGTAATGTCTATGTCTTGGAAGGCAGTTTAGAAAAATGTTACTTAAGAAAAACGGAAGAATGTTGGTTGTGGCACAAAATATTGGGACATCTAAGCTTCACTCAAATGCATAAGTCAAGCAAGCTAGGAGCAGTTCATGAGTTTCCCATCATCTCTCTACCAAAAAAAACTATATGCAAATCATGTCAATTCAGTAAGAAAACCAGAGTACAATTCAATGCCAAAAAAGGTTTTGCAAGTAGACCCCTTGAACTTATTCATACTGATTTGTGTGGGCCAATGAAGAAAAGGTCACCTAGAGGTGAACAATATTTCATCTTATTTATTGATGACTTTACTAGAATGTGTTGGATTAGTTTATTAAAATATAAATATGAAGCATTTGATAAATTTAAAGTCTTCAAAGCTTTAGTAGAGAATGAGTTGGACTTGAAAATCAAATGCCTTAGATCTAATAGGGGAGGATAATTCACATCAGATGAATTTTTCAAATTTTTGAATATCATGGCATCAAGAGGCAGTTCTCTATAGCTAAGAATCCTCAACAAAATGGGATAGCAGAGAGAATGAATAGAATAATTCAACAAATCGCACATGTCATGCTTGATGAGTCTGGGACACCTCGTACCTTCTAGGGCGAAGCAACACATACAACAGTAAATATTCTTAACAAATCTCATATCTATGTGAACAGTGATAAAACGCCTTATGAAATTTGGTACAGTAAACCCCCAACTATTAAGAATTTTAGAGTTTTTGGAAGTAAGTGTTACATAAAGAATAATAATGATAAACTTGGAAATTTTGAAGCTAGAGTTGATGAAGGAACTATCCTTGGATATTCCTCTAGAATCAAAGGATATAAATGTTACAATAAAAGACTGTTGAATGCATTGATGTTGTGAAGCATCAACGTGTATCAAAAAGGAAGCACCGATAGATGATGAAGATACTCCTACAACAAGCCAAAATAATGTGGAAGAAAGAATCAATGAAGCTGCATTAGATGAAGGAATTGACAGTACATAAGCACCAGAAAAGACTCCATCAAGGTATGCTAAGAAAAAACATCCAGAATCTTAAATTCTAGGTGGTAAGGAATCTGGAATACAAATTAGAAGAACTCTTGTTCAAACTACTAGTCATCTAACCTTAATATCCACATATGAACCAAAAAATGTGAAGGAAGCTAGCAAAGATGAATGTTGGGTTAAGGCTATGAATGAATAACTTGACCAAATAGAAAATAATCACACTTGGGAATTAGTTCCTAGACCTCATGATAAGAATGTTATTGGGACAAAATGGGTATTCAAAAATAAATTGAACGAGAATGGAGAAGTAATTAGAAATAAAGCAAGATTTGTTTGCAAAGATTATGCTCAACAAGAAGGAATAGACTTTGAAGAAACATTTTCACCTGTAGCCAAACTTGAAGCCATAAGAATGTTTCTTGCCTTTTCAAGCTTTCATCATTTCAAAGTCTATCAAATGGATGTTAAATCTGCATTTTTAAATGGGAATCTAGAAGAAGAAGTCTATATTGAACAACCTAAAGGGTTTATTCTAGGATGTAATGTCCCCTAATAATAATAAAAATAATAAATAATAAATAATATAATATAATATTAAAATATAAGAAAATAAATGATAAACAATAAAGAAAAGATAATAATAGTAAATAAATAAATAATAATGAAGAAAATCTAATAATAATAAATAAATAAAATGATAAATAACAATACTAGAGTTCTAAATAAATAAAATGTTAAATAATTCAACTTAACTTCGGGACGAAGTTCCTTAAAGAGAGGGAGTATGTAATGTCCCTTAATAATAATAAAAATAATAAATAATATAATATAATATTAAAATATAAAAAAATAAATGATAAATAATAAAAAAAAGATAATAATAATAAATAATGAAGAAAATATAATAATAATAAATAAATAACAATATTAGAGTTCTAAATAAATAAAAATAAATATACAAATAGTAAAAATAAGTAAAGTTAACCAAAAGTAAAATAAAATAAGAAAGAGTTAAATTAAGAGAACTATAAAAATAGTAAAAATAAGTTATCAAAACATATGTAACAACCCCAAAATTAAAACATGCAACTAATTAAATTAATTGTGTGATTTATAATCAACACCCAATTTATCAACTATTTAACATAGAATTTTGAAAATATGAGTAGAGACAACTTATTTGTGGCAGTGATATTCCTTATTTATTTAGAACTCTAGTATTGTTATTTATTATTATTATATTTTCTTCATTATTTATTATTTATTTACTATTATTATCTTTTCTTTATTGTTTATCATTTATTTTCTTATATTTTAATATTATATTATATTACTTCTTCTTTCTTATTTTTATTATTATTATGGACATTACATATTCCCCCTCTTTAAGGAACTTCGTCCCGAAGTTAAGTTGAATTATTTAACATTTTATTTAATTAGTTATTTATTATTTCATGTTTGCCCTACACTCTCTGTTGAACTAGTGTAACCAACAAGCATCGAAAGTTTTCACAACACCTAGGAAATCTCGAGGAATCTCTGTCATTTTTCCCACTTTCGAAACCATACGTAAGCCTCCCCGGTCTGTATCCTAGTCCAAGGCTGGCGCCAAGGCTCGCACCTGACACAGACCTCACCTGCCCCAAGGCAAGCATCTTGTACAGTACTCAATGACTCTCGGCATCTCACAAGGCTGGCCCACTCCCTCCACAACTACTAAGGTGCATAGCCCCAAGCATCAAAGTCCTTACACCTCCACCAAACTTCGACATCCCAATCCAATACTAGGCACCTAGCCTACAATATCAGGCACTCGGCCTCCTCAAGATGGTCCCATAGCCCCTCAAGAGCTATACAAGACAAAGGAACCACTGGCATATGTAGTGTTGATTGAGTATGTCCCCAACCCATATGGTGTTACTTATTCTCCCTCCCGAGTATGGGCTCCCACGAGATCATCAAATAAACTGGCCCTCACGGCGCATTTGTGGATTTCCTGTCAATCACCACATCTCAACATACATCCAATGCATTAGTTATAATTATAACACCATAGAAGATAACCCACATGCTAACTCTTGCATGTCATCATGAGAACATAACATCATTGTTATCACAAAATTTTGCATGTCATAAATCTACATACAATTACTACATGCTTCACATCATAATATCCTCCTGAGTTATAACATCAACATATCTACATCAAAGACACATCATCACATATTAAATGAACCACATGTCAATATACATCATGATCCCTATGCATATCATATCCATCATGAGCATACAACATCATTATCATAACAAATAAATAAATGAACAAGCACCACATATGCATCATTAACCTCCCAACATAACTATATCCATTTACCACATACAATCACATCATACAACATCATTAATATGAGAATCATCTCAATACTTATCAAATATAGAGCAATAAAAAACTATAAACATTCTTATCATGATTCGTTTAGAAAAATCAATGTCATTTACTTATATGAACAGTGAATACCAACAATGAAATAAGATTATTCAACATCCATCTAAGATCTAGGTTGTCTCATAAATACTATTAGTGGCATGCTTTAATCAAGATACCAATTGCTTTTCAATAATCATTTCATGTTCTCTCAACTAAGAAGTTAGCTACTGATACAATACGTAAAGTCGTTTAAGTAGATCTTTGAGCCTCATTGTCTTTAGCCTTAATCTCTAGTCATGTATTCTTATTTCCCCAAAGAAATTTAATGAAATTCATCATTAAGTTATTACTGACTGCACAATTACTCTTTGAATGCTCAATATCAAAGTTAAAATATCCATGATCACTATATATATTTTGTTTATCCATTCTAGTGTTATTCTTTTCAATGGGACACAAACACTAGGTCATCATTGTTGAAGTATTTTGTCATGCTCATTTGCACAAGGGAGGGTTGATCCTTGGTGAATTATCCTTCACTTAATGAAAGTAAATAATTGTTCTTCCTCTCTTCAAGCAGCGACATCCTTAGAGCAATACACCCAATGAGCATTACTTATGTTTTAAGTCACTATAACTCAATGCTCATTCTCAATGCATCATACATACTCAATCTTCACTCTGTATACTATAAAATTGTCATAAGTTGTTTGCCTTATTATAACATTCTTTTCTCAAAATTAAGTAATGAGATATAATTCAATCCTTGCATTACTTTAAAAAAAAATGTCACTAATATAAAACACCTTCATGATTTAAAGTGCAGATCAACACACCCATTAGCTAATTAAAAAAAAAAAACCAAAATCTTTCATATTTCACATAATTGTTTTTAATATATATTATTAATTTAATACAAAATTATCATAAAATAAACATATATAAAAAAATATACATTTCCTATACATACTAATAAATACAAGCCTTCCCATTATCACTTAATTTATATAATTAAAAAGAGTAAACATTTAAAAAACAATATTTTCCGTTGTTTTTGTTTTTGCTTTTTTTTTAAAAGCCACCTCCAACTTGTACCATCTCAATCTAACTATTTAATTATAGATTTCCCTAATTATACTCAATCAATTATTATAGAAAATCCAAAAGTTGTTCTTCATAATCCTTGTTTTAAAAAGCATCATATCTTCGATTATAATTATAAATGATAAGCAATAAATAAAAGATAATAATAGTAAATAAATAATAAATAATGAAGAAAATATAATAATAATAAATAAATAAAATAATAAATAACAATACTAGAGTTCTAAATAAATAAAATGTTAAATGATTCAACTTAACTTTGAGACGAAGTTCCTTAAAGAGAGGGAGTATGTAATGTCCCCTAATATTAAAAATAATAAATAATAAAATATAATATTAAAATATAAGAAAATAAATGATAAACAATAAAGAAAAGATAATAATAGTAAATAAATTATAAATAATGAAGAAAATATAATAATAATAATAAATAACAAAACTAGAGTTATAAATAAATAAAAATAAAAATAAATTGTACAAATAGTAAAAATAAGTAAAGTTAACAAAAAGTAAAATAAAATAAGAAAGAGTTAAATTATGAGAACTATAAAAATAGTAAAAATAAGTAAAGTTATCAAAAATTATGTAACGATCCTGAAATTAAAACATGCAACTAATTAGATTAATTATGCGATTTATAATCAACACACAATTTATCAACTATTTAACATAGAATTTCGGAAATATGAGCAGAGACAACTTACTTGTGGCGGTGATATTCCTTACTTGTGATTTCCAAGTTGAACATTATTTGAATCCTACTAACCGCAACAAAGTTTTGGGAACGACTCTCCACCCAACCGTAGGCTCAGTTGCACAAAACCTTACTACAACTTGCCACCCTCGAGCCCTCAATCAATGTATCACTACTAAGGAATCCTTTGTCTCACAACACTTTTCTCCAAAGAGAATGGATGATGGAATCATGGAATGATGGAATGATCTCTCATCTTCCTCATTGTCTATTAAATAGAGCAAACATTGAAAGGGGAACCACATGTACACACTCCATGTGTCAACATGCAACTTTTATTTCTTTATTTTAAATTTAATTTAATTTAGTAATTCTATTAATATAATTTTTTCTTATTTTATTCTTTTTTACTTTTTGATAACTTTACTTATTTTTACTATTTTTATAGTTCTCTTAATTTAACTCTTTCTTATTTTATTTTACTTTTTGTTAAATTTACTTATTTTTACTATTTGTACAATTTATTTTTATTTTTATTTATTTAGAACCCTAGTATTGTTATTTATTATTTTATTTATTGATTATTATTATATTTTTTCATTATTTATTATTTATTTACTATTATTATCTTTTCTTTATTGTTTATCATTTATTTTCTTATATTTTAATATTATATTATTTCTTATTTCTTATTATTATTATTATTAGGGGATATTACATAGGAAATGATGAAAAACTTGTTTGCAAACTCAAGAAGGCATTATATGGGCTAAAAAAAGCCCCTCGTGCATGGTATTATCACATTGACAGATATATTCAACAAGAAGGCTTCATTAAGGGGTATGCAGGTAGCAACCTATATATAAATGTGGATGATGGTAAACTTTTAATCATTATTGTTTATGTGGATGACATCATCATTGGTAGCAATGAAGAATCCATGAGTCAAAGTTTTTTTTCTAACATGCAGCAAGAATTTGAAATGTCTTTACATGGTGAACTAACATACTTTCTCGGTTTAAAAGTACAAGCAGCAAAGAATGTCATCTTTCTCTCACAAACAAAGTACCTTAAGCAAATTCTGAAGAAATATGGAATGGAAGATTTCAAACGGGTATACACACCCATGGCGACAGGATGGAATCTCAGTTCGCGTGATGATTCTCCCGCAATTAACCAAATAGAATACAGATCCATGATCGAAAGTTTACTTTATCTTACAGGAAAAATACCAGATATCATGCATGCAGTTGGGGTTGTTGGACGATTTCAAGTTGATCCAAAGGAAGCTCATATTCACGCAGTAAAAAGAATCTTCAAATATCTACAAGGACTCAGGACTTTGGTTTCTGGTATGCCAAAGATGCACATCTTACTCTTTATGCTTATACAGATGAATATTGGGCAGGCAATGTTGATGATAGAAAAATCAATAGTGGAGGAGCATTATGTATGGGGCCCCGCTTATTATCATGGTTCTGCAAAAAACAAGTCTCAGTTTCTTATCTACTATAGAAGCAGAATATGAGGCGGATGCATCTTGTTGCACACAATTTCTTTGGATGATGCAAACGTGGCAGGATATTCAAATCAATTGTTCTCCACCCATTTCCATTCTATGTGATAATACAAGTGCCATTAGTATTTCAAAAACTCTTGTTGTGCACTCCAAGACCAAGCATATTCCAATTAAATATCATTTTCTAAAAGAACAAGTGCTTAAACAAAAGGTTAAACTAGAATATGTTCCCTCAAAAGAACAAGTTGTTGATATTTTTACAAAACCTCTTCCACGTGATGCATTTGAATTTCTTAGACAAAAATTAGGAGTGGTCCCTACTTCATCACTCTGTTGATTCTTCAAGTTCAGGGGGAGTAATACATATGTGTCTTGATGATGACTCCCATGGTTTTCTTTTTGGCTTACATTACTGACAGTGTGTCAGATGTCATAACAGTGAACTGGCACAGACAGTACAAGCTCAGAAGGAGCTAAAGGTAAGATGTTTTAGTGGTTCACTTTCTATACACGGATCTTATAAATACAAGTCACGTATATATGCGAGTTTTGAACTAAACAGTTTCGTATATCTTGGTATGATGAAGAAACAAGCTCCAATTTTGCTTGTTGGTTTTGGAATTGATTATGTACAGTCTACATATATGGCATAGGTTTAGGGGGAGCATTTTCTATGCTTATAATAATGCATTATTGGAATTATGTTTTATTTAGATTTCCTTAATACATAATGATGCTTATCGATGGTGATGTTTCTTATGTTGTTGAAGTTCTTGGTTAATGATGAAAAAGTGCATGTTGTTGTTTAGGTTGTTGTTGACAGATGCTTATGGTGTAGATACTACATAGTATATGATGGTTGATGAAGACTTTCTTAGTCTTGTTACCTCACTATAGAGATCCTTGGTCTTTGTTATAAATTTCATATCTGTCATTTGATGTAAAGGTCATGTAAAGACCTATGATGTAATCATTGTAAAATTCAGTCATGTATGGACTATTGTGGTCAAGTGTTTTTGGGCATATGATGTAATTTGTAACCCCACCATGGCTGGGTGGTTGATGTCATTATGAAGTCAAATATGTAAACCTACTATGATTGGGTTATTGATGTAAGTTTGATTCCTTGGTGATAGGAAAAGTCATATTCAGTTGAGTCATAGAGTCATGTACTTCAATGTACATCCTTCATAAATTTCAATATGTGCTCAAAGGGAGCATGGTGAGTATTCAATGTTCATACTTAGTTGTTTAGATTTGAAGCGCTCAAGAGAGAAGCCTTCATTCAACATTGCTTAGCCCTTTTCCCTTGATGTCAAATGGGGAGATTAACTTGGTGTTTGAAAAGCTTGGTGCTTAACTTGATGTGTTTTATAGGTATTTACAAGTTGTGATGACCAAACACCAAAGTGGTTTCCATCAAGTCCAAAGGGGGATGTAGTTTGCATTATGACTAATGTGTTTTCCTTTATGGCAACCTACTTAATGAGTTATCCTTTGATGGAAACCCACTTGATGCAGATGTCAAAAGGATATCTCTACATGTGACAAGAAAGGATTATGAGTTCAGAGACAGAATAATTGTAAAGATGAAGTTTGAAGAAGTACATGTAGGTTTGGTGAAGCAAAGTCAAGTATACACAGGTTCTATGAAACAAAGTCATGTCAACACTCAGGTTTGTTGAAGAAAAGTAGAGTATACACGGGTTCTATAAATAAAAGTCGTGTACACATGTGGGTATGAAGAAGAAAAGACGTGTACATATTTTGCACCATTGTATTCCAAATACCAAGGTTCTTTACCATGGTATTGACCTATGGTATTGATCCCACCAATAGATATTTGATCGCGTCTAAGAATACCATCGACATTAGTATGCTTTTGACATGTGGTATTGGATAAAGACTAAGTTATATAAGGAGATGAAGATCAAAGTGTTTGGTGTGTGAAAGTGATGAATATTTTATGAATAGTTAGATCTGAAGAAAATATGCATGTAATGGGTTGTTAATGATTTGTTTGATCTAAAACTAAGTATGTACCAAGGAATTTGATGATGGATCAGATCCAATAGATCTGAGATGACAGTTTTGATTATGGGTTGATTTGACCAGTGATTATAACGTCTTGACGTGTGATTTTTCTATGTATGTCGAGATCTAGGTATGTCTGAAGTTTTGTGATGCAGTGAAGGTTTGTGCTAGTAATTGTGGATTTGTACATGGGTTTGACAACCTGAAAGGTGTGTACACACAACGGCTTAATACTGGTAAGTCGCGTATATATTCATATCTATATGCGGATTTCATTCCTGAAAAGCGTGTATACATGTGGAAATGTTTTGAGGGAAGTGCGTATTTAAACTAGGGTTTTGCTAAAAAAAATGTATGGTCAGTTTAATCAGTCTTGTTGTGTTTTTGTTGTCTGTCAATAAAGTCTTACTTGATGATCTGGTCTTAACAGCGATGTTTTGATTGAAGAATGATGAAGCTACTAGTTGTTTTTGGTTGAATATCAGTGATGGTTCTGTGATTATTTCATAATGATGCAGTGGATCTGTGTATCATTCATGTTTTTTCAGAGTAACAGTTGATCCAGGATGTTTTCGCTTATAGATGTATAGAAAAGAATCACATGCAAAATTGCAACTTAACACAGAAATGTGCACATAAAAAAAAAAGAAGTAAACACATAAAAAGCACAAAAAGAAGACACCAAGGCTTGATAATGGAGTTTGTCCAATTCGGACTACGTCTCCGGGCCCAGCTCAACAATGGGGATACCTTTCTTATTAAATGGCATGAAAGAAAAGAGAATTACAATCATCAACTGTCCACAAGAGGGTTATATCTCTAATCTGCAAGATAGCCTGTGAAATGGATGCCTGAGATGGAGAGATAAGTAGCACCAATGTGTCTGTAGCAATGAAGGGGCTGGAGTCATGTAAACTGTCTAAACACAGAAAAATAACACTCTCGGCCTCCTACCAAATGAAACAGCGTGCTGCCTAAAATGCCTCTACCCTCTCTTTCTTCCAATTATCGTGGCTTTATAATGGATTCTTTCGACAAAATCCCATTCAAATCGGGGCTTGTCTGGTTCACAATGGAGGCCGGTATCGAGGAATGATTGGTGGGTGTAACTGCCTCTTTAAATGGCCTTTTTATCATTGAGGCGATAAGGCCTTAAAAATCCCGAAACACTAGAAATCTACCCCAAAACCATTTACCCAGACTTCAGAAAATATAAAATCAGGCGCATTTGTATATCAGGTCCGACCTGAGGTCGGAATCGACGTATTATTGTCCCCAAGGTCCTATAACCGGGGAAATGCTGACCGCCGATCATCAATCACCGATATCGTCATCGGCCAATCGCATCGGTCCCGCTCATATATCACCCCGGGTGTCCCGATAATGGTTCCGTCGATCAGTGTATTGCTGATTGCTCTAGCCACTCGTCGATATGTATACAATAAGTCCTCCGATCCGATTACCTCCAGTCCACTGATCCGATTTGATCAGAGATCAGCGATCGGGGGTTCCACTGCACCCCTCTTAAGTCCACCTCTATGCAACCTCTGATTGTGATTTGGCCTTAAAGGCTTAAGACCCATTTTCAAAGGAAAATCCTCATTTTCTTAAGGATCAAAGCATCCTTCTTTTAGCAATAACTTCATCATCCGAACTCGGATTGAAGTGTCGTTTGCGCCATTGGAATCAGGATGATGAGATCTACGTTCTGATCCTGAGTTGACTTCATTTTGATCACTTTGATTTTTGAGCTTTTTCCATGCCATTGTACCTGAAGATCCACCTGCATCAATACTCCCCATTGAAGAGATTTTGGACCACCAAAAGCTTTTCATTAGTCAGTCGGAAAGTGAGGGAACTGTTCCCTCACTTTCTTTTTCTCCAGCCATATGGCCTTGCTAGGTTGCATTCCCTTGAATCCAACTCGAAGATATTCTACATCTCCTCGCCATGAAGTCCTGGTTCTTCTGTCGAGGATGATGTCTTCGAGCAACTCATCGAGATATTTTGGTGCAAAATCATCGACTGTAGGAACTGTGCCTACCTCATCAGTGTCCATGATCAAAGGTGGTTCATATAGCTTTAGGTTCTCCACATTCACTACTGAATACATCTACATATATGTCGACAAGTCAAGACGAAAGGCATTGTTCCCAATCTTCTCCAATATGGTGAATGGTCCATACCGGATTGGCCACAACTTCTTTCCTTCTCCCTTCATCCTGTCTTTGCTAATGTGGAACCACACCTTGTCACCCACTTGGAATTGATGGTCAACTCGGTGTTTATCATGTCGAGCCTTGTAACGGGCTTGACTTTTCTCCAACTGCTCTTGCACTGCTTGGTGAATCAATTGGATTCGCTGAATGAATTGCTGAGCTTTGTCCCTATCATTACGTCCACTGGAGCCATCTTCCCTTCCAAATACCATATCAAAAGGGTCCTTTGGCAAGTAACCAAAACATGTCTCAAATGGTGAACACTGCGTAGATGAATGCACTGCTCGGTTGTAGGAATGTTGTATATAGGGGAGATGTTCATCCCACAACTTGGGATGTTTCCCACAATAGCCTCGTAATAAGTGTACCACGGTACGGTTAACAACCTTTGTATGTCTGTCAGTATGTAGGTGAAATGTCGTGCTTCTTTTCAATTTAGTGTCCATAATCCTCCACAACCTGGTCCAAAACTCTCCAAGGAAGCGAGAGTCCCGATCTAACACAATTGATGTGGGTAATCCAAAGCGGACCCAAACATGCTGAAAGAAAAGAGAAGCAGTCTCTACAGTAATTTGCTTTTTACAAGGCATAAGAATACGCATTTTGCCGAAATGGTCAACGACAACATACAAATAGTCGTGACCCTTCCTAGACAAAGGTAAACCTCCTACAAAGTCCATTGACACACTTTCCCATGGACGACTTGGAATAGGGAGTAGTGTGTAGAACCCAAGTTTTCTATTAGAGGGCTTTGAAACAGAACACATCACACAACCCTTTACATAGCGAGTCACAATGTTTTTCATATGAGGCCAAAAACAAAATCTTTGTACATGACATAAAGTCTTTTCGACACCAAAGTGTCCAGACACAAAAGAGGTGTGGGCCTCTCGAATTACATGTACTTTTGCTCCTGTGAGAATACACAATTTACCAAGGTGATACAACAATTTCTCCTGCAAGTGATAGTTTTCCACCTATGAACCATGGGTTAATTTTGCATAAACCTCCTTAAAGTCATCATTGTTAGCATATTGTTCAGCATAACTCTCAAAAGATAATGAAGCATTATCCAAAATAACAGAAGCAGAAATAGGAGGGCGAGATAGCATATCGACCACTTGATTGCTAGTTCCCTTCTTATACTTTATTACTAGATGAAACTGTTGAAGAAAGCCCATCCACTTGAAATGACGAGATTGTTGCAACTTGGTTTGTGACTAAAGGTACTGCAAGGGCTGATGATTTGTATGGATGATGGTCTCCTTGCCGATCAGGTAGTGTTTCCACTTTTTCACACTCTACACCAAGGCATAAATCTCCTTGTCATAGGTGTGATAGTTTATCACAGCTTGAGAAAACTTCTCAGAATGGTAACAAATCAACTTCTTTTGCTGCATCAGTACAGCTCCCATGGCATAACCGTTGGCATCGGTTTCAATCTCAAATGGCTATTGGAGATCGAGTAAGGCTAAGACTGGTGCAGTGCTGATCTTTTCCTTAAATGTCTCGAAGGACTTCTATTGTCTTCCTCCCCATTGGAAGACTTGTTTCACACTTGTCAATGTGTGCAAAGGTGTTGCAATAATAGAGAAATTAGCAATACATCTCCTCCAATACTGGACTACACCTAAAAAGCTACGGACCTCAGTTAGACTAGTAGGCTTACGCCAATTTACAATTGCTTCAACTTTAGAGGGATCAATTTTTAATTGACCATGACCAACAATATGACCTAGGTAACCCAAAGAGGTTTTCCCGAACTCACACTTTGACAATTTTACAAAGAGTTTTTCTTTCTTCAGCACATCAAGCACTTTCTTTACATGACTCACATGTTCAAACCAACTCTTGCTAAAAACTAGTATATCATCTAAATTCATGAGAACAAACTCATCAATGAAAGGCCGAAATATATCATTCATAACCCACATAAAGGTGACTGGAGCATTGCAAAGCCTGAATGGCATCACCATCCATTCAAACAGCCCCTGCTTAGTCTTGAAAGTGGTTTTCCACACATCTTGCTCTAGAATTTTGACCTGGTGATAGCCACTGTGCAAATCCAACTTTGTGAAATATACAACAATTTTTTAATGGTCTAATAGATCATCTATGTGTGGGAGGGGATAGTGATTTTTCACCGATATCTTATTAAGCGCGCAGTAGTCCACACACATCCTCCAGCTGCCGTCTTTCTTTGGCACTAGAATAATCGGCGCACCACATGGAGAGGAGCTCAACCTGATGACGCCTTGGTCCAGCAATTCCTGTACTTGCCTCTTGATTTCCTCCATCTCAATCACCGACATCCTATACATGCCGATATTTGGTAGAGGGGCATCATGCAAGAGATGGATTTCGTGTTGGATTTCCCTCTTCAGAGGTAGTCCCTTCAACTCCTGAAACAGTTCATTATAATCAAAAATCAATTCCATTAATTCATGTTTATGCTTCCCATCGTAGCCCTAGAACCCATCAGCGAATTCGGCCTCTTTCTCCCTTACAACTATAAGCATGCATGTTTTACTGGAATTCACTAGTATTTTCATTTTCCCAGCACTTACGAGGCTGGCATTGTTATGCTCTTAACCTGTAAAATGATACCCAAATACAGAATATGCGAAGAAAAGATACACAGAACACAGAATAGCAATGATTTTATTATTCAGAGAGTAATGTTCACTTGCCTCTTCGAGGGGGCAACCTCCAATAGAGCAGAGCTCGACTACAAAATAAGACACGATGCTCCTCGCAGGGAGTCTCTATCCTTTATATATGACTCATACATGCAATACCACGGGCCAATACCGTGGGTTTTATTAATACCATCTATCTAATACTACGGCCCATTTGCAACTAACTGTGGTTCCATCATTAATTGCAGATTAACCACTTACAATTATTAATATGGGATTTATTGACTCTTGACTATGACGTGATCCCATTACATAAATAAGGGGGTTAGGGTGGGACCCTAACATGCCCTCCCCCTTAAGACGAGCCTTGTCCTCAAGGCTGAAGCTGCGAAAACTGCTGAAGAATAGTGGCTGGTTCCCAAGTTGCATCTTCCGGAGAGGTGTCTTTCCATTTGACGAGGACTTCCTTAATCATGCGGCCACACAGTTGCTTGTCTCGTGTGTCTAGGACCTGTTCGGGTTGAAGCCAGATGGACCCTTCTTCGTCCAATTCAGGTAGACTGGTCTGAATTCTAAAATTGTTCCCAATCACTTTCTTGAGGCATGAGACATGGAAAACTGGATGGATTTTTGCAGTAGGTGGCAAGGCCAACTTGTAGGCCACTTCTCCAATGCGCTGAAGTACTTGATATGGTCCGTAGAATATGGGAGAGAGTTTCTGACACCCCTTGTCCTTGAGTGATGTTTGCTTATATGGTTGTAGCCGTAAAAAGACCTGATCCCCTTCTTGAAATTGGCGCTCTGAGCGATGTTGGTCTACCTGTTTCTTCATGCGGTTCTGAGCTTGATGAAGATTCGCTCAAACATGGGCGAGCATGGTTGCGCGGTGTTGTAGGAGTTGATCCACTGCTTGTACTTTTGAGCATCCCTTGAGATACGAAGTAGGTGAAGGCGGGATTTGACCATATACTGCTTCATAGGGAGTCATTTTGGTGGTGGCATGATAGTTGGTGTTATACCACCATTCAGCCAGAGGTAATCACTGTACCCAAAGGTGTTGCTTTTCTGAAGTGAAACACCTAAGGTAGGTTTCTAGACATTTGTTTACGGCTTCGGTTTGACCATCTGTTTGCGAATGATAGGAAGTACTGAGTTTGAGTTGAGTGCCTTGTATTCTGAAGAGTTCCTGCCAAAAATTACTGGTGAAGATCGGGTTGCGGTCGGACACAATAGAAGTGGGCATGCCATGCAATTTGAAGATCTGATCCATGAAAGATTGAGCTACCAAAGTTGGTGTAAACGGGTGGGGTAGGGCGCAGAAATGAGCATACTTCGACAATCGGTCCACAACCACCATGATGATTGACTTGTTCCCTGACTTTGGAAGACCTGTAATGAAATCCATAGAAACCTCCGTCCAAATTGATGCCGGAATGGGAAATGGTTGTAATGTGCCTGGTGTGTTGACGATTTCCCCTTTGTGGCGTTGACAGACATCACATTCTGCTACGAAAGTAAGGATGTCCTTTTTCATGCCTGTCCAAAAAAATGATCTTCTGGTGCGAGCATACGTCTTCTGAAATCCCGAATGTCCTACAATGGGAGATGAGTGCAATTCTGCCAAAATGCGACTTTTGAGGGTGGATGTTGGTGATATTACGACTCTGTCCTTGTAGCGAAGAATATCATCCTGCCACGAGTAGCCCTTGGTGGAATTTGGATCTACCTGCATTTGAGAAATGAGTTGGGAAAGCCCCGGGTGTGAAAACCATTCCCTGCGAGCCTCTTCAATCCATTCTGGAATGGGGAGGGAAATTGCTAGTAGAGTACTTTCCTCCTCAAATTGGCGAGATAATGCATCTGCTACACTATTGTCTTTCCCTTTCTTGTAAATGATCTCATAATCATATCCCAGCATTTTGGCTAGCCATTTATTTTGTTGTGGGGAGGATAGGCATTGCTCCAAAAAATATTTAAGACTGTGATGATCTGTGCGGATTTGGAAACGTCGCCCCAATAAGTAAGGTCACCAGGTCTCGACTGCATGTAATATGGCCATCATTTCCTTCTCGTAGGTAGATTGGCCTAGATTCCTCCCACTGAGTTGTTGGCTTGTGAAGGCCAACGGTCGCCCTTCCTGCATTAAGATTGCCCCAATACCTGTACCCGAAGCATCACATTCAATGACAAAAGATTTGGTGAAGTCAGGTAGTGCTAAGACTGGAGTGGAACACATGGCATTTTTTAGAGCTGTAAAGGTCTGTTGTGCTTCCTCATTCCAGAAGAATGAATTTTTCTTTAGGAGTTGGGTGAGGGGCTTCGCTATGCGACCATAGTTGCAGACAAATTTACGATAATAGCCTGTGAGACCCAAAAATCCTCTCAAGCTCTTCAAGGTCTTAGGTTGAGGCCATTCCTGCATTGCCTGGATCTTTTTGGGGTCCACCTTGACACCTTCACGCCCCACAATGTGGCCCAAATACTCTACTTCTGCCATGCCAAACGAACACTTGGACATCTTGACAAATAATTTATGCTTGCGGAGCAGTTGCAAGAGTAGATCTACATGCTGAAGATGTGCGGCCCAAGTGCAACTATAGATGAGGATGTCATCGAAGAAAACAAGGACAAATTTCCTGAGATATGGTTTGAGAATGTGGTTCATAAGGCTCTGAAAAGTAGAGGGGGCATTACAAAGACCAAATGGCATGACCAGGAATTCATAATGGCCTTCATGAGTTCTGAAAGCAGTCTTGGGGATGTCGACTTCCTTCATGCGAATTTGGTGGTAGCATGAGCGAAGATCCAGCTTAGTGAAGAATTGAGCCCCATTGAGTTCATCCAGCAAATCATCAACCACCGGGATGGGAAATTTACCTTTGACTGTCAACTTATTGAGGGCCCTGAAGTCGGGACACATCCGTCACTCCCCATCTTTCTTGAGCACCATGACCACTGAGGATGAATAAGGACTAATGCTGGGACGAATGACACCTGCTTCCAAAAGTTCCTTGATGATTTTTTCTATTTCATTCTTTTGGGTGAACGGATATATGTATGGGCGCACATTTGGGGGTTGGGCCCCTGGAACCAAGGTGATGCTATGATCGTGTTCCCCTCGCGAGTGTGGAAGCTCATGAGGCTTGTCAAAGACCGGCATATGGTTATTTAAAATCTGTTGCATCTCAAGATGAATTGGTAGAGGCTTTGTTTCGACTGCCTGGATGGCATTAAATTGAGCTACAACTCCATGATTGCCCTTTTTTAACAATTTTTCCATCCTATGCGAGCTGATGATAGAGGGGGCTCCCGCATGGAGTCCACGGAGGGTATGTGTGTAGTTGTTCTGCTTAAAACTCATATATAACTCCTGGAAATCCATTGTGATTGGCCCAAGAGTGCGGAGCCATTCAGCGCCGAGGACAATGTCACAACCCCCCATGTGTATGGCAAACATGTGGGTTTTCAACTGATAATCCCCCATTTGAAGTTTGACATTTTCACAGCGGCCTTCACATTTCATTGTGCCTCCATCCGCAATTTGAACTTAGAAGTTAGAAACTGCTCGTACAAAACGATTGCATTGCTTCTGCGACTTTTTGATGGATGAAATTATGTGTACTTCCACTATCAATCAAGACTACTACTAGGCGATGTTTAATAAAACCTCTGATTCTGAGAGTTTGAGGGGAAGAAATCCCTGCCAAAGCATGCAACGAAATAACTGGTTCGTCAGAGACATTGTCCTTTTGGTTGTCTTCTTCTAGCGGCTCTTGCGGCTCTTGTTCCTCCAGTGGTGGATCTTCCTCTGTTAAGCTGTAGTCAGTGGCATCAATTTGAAAAAATTTGGGATCCTTGCATTTATGACCTGGGGAGTATTTTTCATCACAGTAGTAACATAGGCCTTGCTTTCTTCTTTCAGCCATTTCCGCAGGTGACACCTTTTGGACCTTAAGTGTTTGAGTTGTGTTGTGAGCCTGTGGGGGGCGACCTTTAGCGGAGAAATTTGGGCGACTGTATTGGGCTGCTAATGCACGTTCCACGTTACGAGCTACCTTGCAAACCTCCGTCCATGTGGGAGGGTGGTGCAGTAGGACTTGGGCTTTGATAGCTTCTTTAAGACCACTGATAAAACATTCCGTGTAGAACACATCTGAGAGACCCCAAGTGCGGAAGGCTAAGGCTTCAAAAGCTATAATATATTCATCCATTGTACCAGTCTATCGGAGCTTAGTAAGATGACCCAAAAAAGATGATTCCTGGTCAAAGCGGTCTTGAAGAGCTTTGGTGAATTTGGTCCAAGTCCTAAAAGGTCCAGTGCAACGCTGATGCCATTCCCACCATTGCCACCTTTCATTGTCCAAGTACATGCTCCCCAACATAAGCTGAGTCGCATCATCGAAGATGTGATTCAGTTTGAAATACTGCTCCATTTGTGCTATCCATGCCGACGGGTGAGAACCGTCAAATTTATGCATATCCAACTTGGGAGGTCACTGACTGGGTGGTGGGTGGGTGTGCCAGACGTGAGGAGAGTGGCTAGACTCACCCTCATTGTGTTCATTTCCATTATACTCCTCCTCGTGGGCTTGCTACTTGCCCTTCGGGACTATTTTCTCGACCATGCTACATAGTCCGGTAAGCTGAAGGTGGAGGTTGTGCATTGATTCTTCAATTTTGTCCATCCTTCCATTGGCCATCGCTTGAGCTCTAGTTTCTACCATACACCAACCGGATTTTTTTGAAAATTGGGACCGCCTAAAAAATTTTCACTAAGAAGTGAATGGTACCACTATGCTCAGCTCGTCGTCCTGATTCGTATTATGTTGTGATTTATAATACGTCGGCTCCGGTATATCGGGGCTCTCCACTTAACCGTGCCACAGGTTCCTTTCGAACCCGAAAGGGTTTATATGCTACACTTTATGTAACACTTCGGCTCCGTTATGTCGGAGCTTTCGCTTCGGCAGTCTCAAAGATCTCTCCTCTGATGCGATAATAGGGTCGGACCCGATATCGCATGGATTAATCTCTATAAAATTTCAGTTCCGTCGCTGAAGTGATAAGGGATCTGAACCGTTGATGGTTCAAATCCAACGGTCCCTGTATGTTCTCGCCATTTCGATGGGGATTGGGCTTTAAAGCCAGTTCCTCTGCCACACCTGCGTTCACACTGTTAACATATATAACAGTTAAATTATATATTTCTGGGTCACCATCGACCCTACAGTGGTCGATAGTCGAGCAGCATGCAATTACAATTGGGATTTAAACCATCAGCGCATATATACTTAAGAGAATAGGGAAGAGAACAACTACACAGATACACATGAATCCAGAAACACATGAAGACACAGTTTCAACACTTAAACACATGTAGATATTATTATATACAGAACAATTAGAGACTAAGGCATTTCAGCCTTAGCGACAAGCTCCCACTCGACTACATTGTGAATAAACGGTTCTCACATTCTTCTCTCTATTCTCTCCTTGAACACGCAGGTTCGACACACTCATATATATAAGAAGTATTAGATCGGATCCTTGAAGTGATCCGATCAGATTTTCCATGCTTTCCTCTTGCAAAGGCACTAAAGCTCTCGGTACATGAATGCATGCACATACACATGGCATATTACATTATAAGTCTTCGAGACTTATCCATTCTCTCTTTAACTCTGTTTTAACTGCTTTAAAGTAGATTTTTTCACTGTTTTTCTCCCTTTATTCAGCTCCACTGGTCCACACGCTCCTTGCTCCACTTTGGATTCCTCCCTTTGTACAAGGGTGTTGGATGCTCCTGCATCAGACTCCCGAGGCACAAAAATTTATGACCTCCTGGTCATATGCTTCTTCCTGTCCTTAGCAATTCTACCCACTTCATATCTTCAGTGGAACTGCTTTCATGGTCTTCTGTGAGCTGCAACCAAACCTCTACAATAACAGTCTTCTTCTGCTACACGATACCTCACCAAGCTTCCTCCTGAGCTTAGTCTTTTGGCATCCTTCAGGTTCTCTCTTCTGGAACCATATGAGCACACCTTGCTCTAGGTTTGTTGTGATCTTCTCACCTTCGGTTGTCATTCTCTATGCGACAGTAAGACCACAAACTCTCCAGCTTAACCAACTGTACCTCCTGCTTCTTCTTCTTCTTCTATGGAATCCTTCTCCTCGCAGGAAACTTTCCCTGCTCTGATACCAAACTGATGGGATGAGAATTTGGGGGTTAATCCAAAATCCCAATTCCCAAATAAATCGATCCTGAGGCCTGTGGGTTATGGCCCACAAAGCCTATCGGAAGCGCCTAAGGCTTTAAGCCTTTAACCATGGACCACACTTTAGAATCGGAGCCACCCTTTTATCAGCAGGTTTACACCCATCGGAAGCCACCACTCAAGCCACAAGCATTACATACTATCTATCGGGAGTGAACTGCGGCCACATATATATACGGGAAGACACTATAAAACCCCTCCAATTAACATACGCGGATTTCAAATGTTATACGCCCACCTTTATAATTATCGGCGGGTCCGGTTTTCGACCGTCGCAACAATAACCAATGGACTTCCCTTCGATGCGATGGACCCGACGCCGCTTACACTCTGATTTATAGTGTTTCGGCTCCGAAAGTCGGAGCTCCCACTTCGTAAGGTTAAAGGCTCTTTTCAGACCCGACGTCCTATTATGCTGTGATTTATAATACGTCGGCTCCGGGATATCAGGGCTCTCCACTTAACCGTGCCACAGGTTCCTTTCGGACCCGAAAGGGTTTATATGCTGCACTTTATGTAACACTTCGGCTCTGTTATGTCGGAGCTTTCGCTTCGGCAGTCTCAAAGGTCTCTCCTCCGATGCGATAATAGGGTCGGACCCGATATCGCATGGATTAATCTCTATAAAATTTCAGTTCCGCCGCTGAAGTGATAAGGGATCTGGACCGTTGATGGTTCAAATCCAACGGTCCCTGTATGTTCTCGCCATTTCGACGGGGATTGGGCTTTAAAGCCAGTTCCTCTGCCACACCTGCGTTCACACTCTGTTAACACATATAACAGTTAAAATATATATTTCTGGGTCACCATCGACCCTACAGTGGTCGATAGTCGAGCAGCATGCAATTACAATTGGGATTTAAACCATCAGCGCGTATATACTTAAGAGAATAGGGAAGAGAACAAATACACAGATACACAGGAATCCAGAAACACATGAAGACACAGTTTCAACACTTAAACACATGTATATATTATTATATACAGAACAATTAGAGACTAAGGCATTTCAGCCTTAGCGACAAGCTCCCACTCGACTACATTGTGAACACACGGTTCTCACATTCTTCTCTCTATTCTCTCCTTGAACACGCAGGTTCGACACACTCATATATATAAGAAGTATTGGATCGGATCCTTGAAGTGATCCGATCAGATTTTCCATGCTTTCCTCTTACAAAGGCACTAAAGCTCTCGGTACATGAATGCATGCACATACACATGGCAGATTACATTATAAGTCTTCGAGACTTATCCATTCTCTCTTTAACTCTGTTTTAACTGCTTTAAAGTAGATTTTTTCCCTGTTTTTCTCCCTTTATTCAGCTCCGCTGGTCCACACGCTCCTTGCTCCGCTTTGGATTCCTCCCTTTGTACAAGGGTGCTGGATGCTCCTGCATCATTATCAATGGTTAATCATTACAGTTTAATTAATGATAATTTTTTAATTTCAAAAAAATTCAAACCGTGATTTTTTTCAACTGTGGTTCACAGTCACTAAGTGGTCGCTACATCCATAGGTAATAATCTGAGCAGATCCACCCAAAGGGATCTACCTGCAGGCTTATCTGGTTGGCCTAACCCCAAGGGCATCAATGAGATTTGAGCCTATGAGGTCTCACAATTGGCAAGGTACTTAGCAACAAGAACTTGACCAATTCAGCTATCAGTTCAAACCATGTTTGGTGGATAAAATCCAAATAATATAGAACTATTCTTTTAGTAATTGTTAAAACAAAAAGTTTTAATATTACCAAATTAATTATATTTAAATTGTTTATAGGAAAAATCAATTGTAACTCAATTTATTTGTTAATAGATAAGTATAATCATTATTTAATTTTTTGGAAAAAATTATGTAATTTAAAATAATTAAATAGTTGTTTATAAGAAGGTGAACTTTTACTTTTATCATATGTTTTAGATTTTAGATTATTGGGGTAATTTTCTAAGGATTTTGTTAGATAAATTTTGCTCAAAATCTAGTAAGGGTATTTTAAAATGCTAAGTTTGAGTTTTTTTTCTTAGAATTCAAGTGTTCCAAAGGTTTTTCAAGGCATTTAATCCAAATATGCATTCAAAAATATATTTTAAACAATGAAAATTCACAATCTCTTACTATTTTAATTTCTTTCTAGTGAAGCCATTAATAAATATTTTCCATTCCAGTTATTTTGCATATTAATTTTTTTAATTATTTTTTTTAAATGAAAATATTTACTTATTTTTATTGAAACAAATAAAAATTGCAAACTATAGAGTTATCTAAACATAATAACAAGTTAGATTTAAAGATAAACTATTTCCATTTTCAAATTTTAAATCTCAACTTTATAGATTGCTTTTCAAAATTCAATACATAATCTTCAACCAAAGACTAATTACTTTGCAATTATTCTTCTAACTATTTTAAATTTAAAGATAAAATGTTCCAAAAACTAGTGATCACTTGACATTCTTTATAAAGTATAATTTTTCACCTTTTGAGATCCTATGTGGTCATCACAATTGCTAGAAAGATGCCAAAAAGATGAATTAGTTGGGCTCAATCAAAAATAACTTTATGAAGGATTCTGATGCTATTGGAAATATTAAAAAGAACAAATATTCTAGGACAATCAAGATTTAGCAAAAAAATAATTAAAGAACTTTTCAAAAACTTACAACAACGTAAATAAAGGGTCTTTCAAAAACTTACAACAAGACCAATAGTAATTTTAAGTAGTACTTCTTAAAGACAAGAGACAAAAATGTAAGTAAAGGGCCTTTCAAAAACTAACAAGAAGACCAATAATACTAGACAAAAATGTAAGTAAAAGGCCTTTCAAAAGCTTCCAACAAGACCAATAAGACTTGTGAAAGAAAGGACAAAAGTAGTTCATATGATTTCAAGGTTAGTACAAGTTTCATAAAGGTTAATCTTTTATAGAGTTGTGCAATGCTTACAAATTTTTCAAATGTTAATTTTTTAGAAGTTCATATTGTTATCAAATAATTATTTTTTTTTTAATTTATAGAGGCTAAAGCTTTTTTGAAATATCTTAAAATTTATTTTATCTTAGTGATAAGAAATAAATACTCAGCAACAACACTGCATATTACACTTGTTATTTAGATCACATTTAAAAAAAAATTGCCCCTACATATCACTTATAAAATTATTCTCAAAATTGCCCCCAAAAAATTTTAATTATTAAAATCATAAAAAAATTACACCTAAATCATCCCACCTTGAGATGGCTCTTTACAAAGATGGATGGTCCACACAAAAAAATCATAACCCATGAGGGAAAGGGTAAATTGATTCGTAGCAAAAGCGCAATGAACCATGAAAGGAAATCACGTGCAACTGATGGACCTAAATAAAGTTGATGTTAAGAGTCTACCTTTACCATCGAAAGTAACCCACTTGACTATATATAAAACATTTAGCTAATAAATATATTTTTTATTACATCTTAATCATGAAGCATTTAGCTTCTCAATTCTCTTCCAACATTGAAATCTTTTAAAATTTATTTATGAAAAATCTCTTTATATTCTAAGTGAAATTTATGTAGTATAAAGATATTGAATTTACTAAACTTGTATTTGAAATATGGAAAATAGCAATGTAGTATAAAGATATTGAATTTACTAAACTTGTATTTGAAATATGGAAAATAGCATGTTCGCTAAATTTTTATGTAAAATGCATTTTTTTAGCTATTCATTAAAATTTAATGGTAACTTGTAGTTTCAATAATTCATCATATTTATGGTAATATGTAGTTTCAATAATTCACCATATTTCATGTATAGTATAATATAATAATTTGTATGGTTTTTTTAAGTAGGTATATATTGCGATTTTAATTAAATAACTTATGTTTTTATTTTGTTTCAAGAAAAATCAGTTTTATTAATCATTATTTTCACTAGTTATAGGTTTAGATTTTGGGGGAAGTTGAGGATGGGAGCTATTTTTGCGAATTAAACTATCCCATGGGGTGTCCAACCTCGATTGAGCTTCGTATAATCTTGGTGATAGCATTCCACTGGTGGGCAAATTGTTCTTCCGTCCAACATTAGGGCTGACCTATTGCTTCAAAATATCATCATACAAAACCAGAGATCAATGTTTATATCAAATCCTATCACAATCTGCCACAAAAGAAACCAAAATTATTGATGACTAATAAAAGTCCAAATATATCAAAATTTAAATACTAATTATTGTTAAAAAAGAATATTCTACTAAAAATAAAATACATAAGCCAAAGAAACTAGATATTACAAAAATTTCTAAACTTTTATATTAATTTAATGATTTTAAATTTTTTTATATAATATAATAGAATTATCAATAAAATTAAATATTTTTCAAAAATAATTTACAATCTATTTTCTTATAAATATTTTTAATCAAATAGCAAGATTTCGGTTAATTAATAAAATTCGATGATAGAGCAAATTTGAATTTCAAAAACCTTGAAACATTAATTGATTTTTTTAAGATTTGGATAAATTTAAAATTAGAAAGGAAAAAAGATTCTTCAAAAACGTTATTTATATGTATATAAAATTATAATCCTAATAAAACTCTAATCATATTTTATTAAAAAAAAAATATTAAACTATTATCCAATTTATAATTAAAAAACATATTTTCTATTTCTTATTTGCCATCTCCATTTTATATGATATATAAAATAAAAATATAAAAAATATACAATTTTACCTACCAAGTACATCCTCCATTTATTAGAACCATAATAAAAATATGATATTATCTGTAATTTAAAGAAAATAATAAAAATATGATATTATCTATAATTTAAAGAAAATATTTGTTTCATATCTCTCATCTCCATTTTATATAACAGACAAGTAAAATAATAATAAAAACATGTTGTACATCCTCCACATAAAGTGTGTGACAATCTCCAAAATCTAAAGTGCATTGATAGATTATTTTACTTAGGATTTGGTGATTATTTTACTTAGGATTTGGTGATTGTCATTTCTATATTTGTGATCGGCAATCATGAATACTTGCCCAAAAACCACACCTATGGCAACATAAGTTTTCAATTTTAAAATAGGTGGTCGGGCAGGCTTAATTTTGTGATGTGAACAACTTCTCTCACCGAGGATGGGGTCAAACTATTGGTTTGACTTTCGTATTTTTTTGGAATTATATAGTGAATGGCCATTGGCAATGCACTAAGGCTTGAACTTTATAATAAATTCACATGATCAGATCTAATAGTGCCTCACAATTTAATTCATATAATAATGGTAAGGTTATATATTAAGAATATTAGAGTTTTAGGAATATTCTATAAGAATAGTGAGGTGTTTAAAGTTTTGGGTGAATACTTCATTTATTTTTAGGAATAGAAAAGTTATATATTATTATTTGTATTTAATGACATAAAAGGGAGTTGTGCTTATTGATATTGATAGATTTAAGAGTATTAAGATTTCTTATAGGGAGGTCGAAACTAAGAAAGAGTCTAGTTTTAGAGGGAGCAACCCTATGGAAGCTAGTACTTCAGGATCTAGGGAGATCATACTCATTATTGCAGTAGTTGCAACAACAGTGTGGAAGAAGCAGCAGAGAAGTAGCAGCAGCAATATGAGTAGATCATATTTAGCTCATGCATGCAAATCCTTGGGGAGAACGACAAAGGTTAGAGACTTGGTGGTTGAGAGGGAGAATCAATTACCTCTCAGAAGCAGCCTCAGCAAGTTGTGGAGCAACCACGATTAGAGAAGCTGAGAGGAGACTGAGTGGAGACATCCACTCAAGCAAAGACCTCCAATAGGAGGAAATTTCGAGCCAAGTGGGCAAAAGGAACACATGCAATCATACCTCCAGGTATGAGGTGGGGCTATATGAAACCTTACTCTAAGAGTTTTAGAAATTGGGCATGATCCATTAAGGTGTTTTTTTTGTCTCGTGGATCATTACCTTGCTATGGGGGCCCACAATATTCAGTAGTAGGAGGATCATTGCCAGTTAGATACTGAGGAGTGCATAGCAGTGTTGACAAGAGAGCAGGAGGCTCAATAGCATAGTCAGCAGCAGCACAGTTTTTTCTAGTAGACAGTTGTAGACAGTGTTGATTCAGTTTATTCTTGGATGCTTTTCAGTTGTAGATGTTGCAGTAGAAACAACAACAGTGACAACAGTTGCATGTAGAACATTCCAAAGGTACTGGATCGGGATAGAGTTGAACTCCTTTCGTGTTGAGAGGGAGTGTTGAAAATAGCAACAAGAAATATTAAAAATAGCATCAAGAAAGAAAATTCTAACTTGATTTGTCCTTGAATTAAATTAGGAATTAAATTGTAATTATAATTCTCATAGCAACTTGTAATAGTTAACTAAGTTAATTATTTAATTCAATTTAACTGAGTTAAATTCAGTTAAACTAGTTCCAATTAATGGAGCAACTAGTGGGAGATTAGTAGTGGAGTGTAACCTGCAGTGGTGGGGTGTAACCAGCATTGCTCAACCAATAAACTGAAGATTCACTCATAATTAACTCATGCATGTTAGATCAGAGAAAGACCAAGTTGATATTGGAGTTCAGGGACAGTGTACTATCAATTGTAAAATCACATAAATTAAACAGATAGTGCATGCAATCAGAATATGGCCTAAAATAAATCATTCCTTAACTAGAAAACACATTAATTTTATCCATTCAAATTTCCTATAAAAGAAGGAATGAAGGCACAAGTTTAATCATTGTTTTGATGAGCACGAGTTGGTGAGACCAAACAATAAGAAGCACAAGTTTGTGCGTGGAATTTGTGAGAGCAAGGAAGTAGGAGCTTGGAAGGCTAGGAATATGGCTAAGTACTGGCCAAAGGCAGTTAGTCAGACAAAGGATAGAACATACTTGTGCAGGTTGCACTCAAGGTTGAGCAGAGCATATTGTATCCATCCAAGGCTTGCCTAAGAAGTAGTGAGATAGATAGAGATAGTGCAGAAGTTGCTCAAGCTTGAGCAAAGCATTGTAATCTTCTCATATTTTCTTATTAATGCAATATACAGATAGCAAGGGGTTTTAGCTGTGGCTTTTCCTAGAAAATCATTGTGTTATGTGTGATTGAATTCTTTCTCTTGTATGCTTCATGATTTCATCGATCGATTATTATTTCTGTTGATGAGTAGAGTAAATTCAAGTAAATTGTTTTAGCATATTACAATCTGTAGTTTGAATCTACAAGCAATTTTTACAGGGACCTCCTTTTTATTCGAGGTTGATTATAAAATTTTACTTATAGGGATATAAGTTGTTAAAGCCATAATTTAATCAACAACTTATAACCTTGACCTCAGAAAAATTGGGGTGGTGTTTCCATTGACACCCTTTTCAATTGAAGAGTTGATTTTAAGATTCTTATTCGCAATGCTAGAAATTGTTAAGGCTATAGCTATAAAGAAGTTCTAATTTTGACTTTAAGAATAAATATATCAATATTGACACCACTTTTTGAGTGGTTGATTTTAAGTTCTTTAAGCAACATTATGAGATTATTAAGACCATGGTTATAAATGGTGATAGTTTTACCAAAAAAAAATTCTCTTATTATCACCATTTTTTTTTAAATAAAAAAAAATAGATAACAACAAAATAAATGAAATTCCTTGATAACAAACACCAACATCTAGATATGTTGCAACATAATTTTTAAATTAAAACAAAATTTAACATTAATCATAAATTATTTAGTAAAAAAACCCAAACACATACCTACTATCCTACTATCAAAATGACCATACAATTTGTTACATTATACAATACATGAAATGCAAAAAGGAAAATATATAAAGGCAAACCTAAATGGAGTAACAGAACACATAATGATAATTAAGATATACAAAAATAAAAATAAAAAAGAAAAATAAAAAATAAAAAATAAAAATTATGAGTCATAGCAGTTACAATCGATATTAATCAAGCACATTTTTCATTAATTCCAAAAGTCATTTAATTACATTTTTTCGTTGAATAATGATCAATATACAATTCAATAATATTAATGAAGATATTTTAAGTTATTATATTTGCTGAAAGCAGGTCAATTAGAAGTCAAATTAATTTGACTTCTATTAAATTTAAAATATATTATAAAGTTTTTATAATGTTTCTAGAGAAAATTGTATTAAAATAATTTTTTGAAATTAAAAAAAAAAACTGTTATTTTTAATTGGCGTAAACATTGACTTGAAAAATTTTATTTGGTTTAAAATAAATTTGTCAGATAAAAAGTTTATTCTATTATTTATAAAATTTATAATAAAAAATTATAGTTATATGTGATTTACATTAATTTATGTTGTTGATAGTCATTATTGTTGTACATACACATAGTGATGTACGCAATTTAAATAAACTAGTAATTGTACCACATGTTGCAAAGGAAACGCCATAAGGCGATAATATAAGAAATACTAGAATAAAAGAAGAAAGTAAAAATTTTATGCAATTTTGTTTCTTTATTGACGTTTGTTTGAGAGAAACTTTGAAATTTAAGCTTTGCATAGATGAGCTACAAGAGTTAGGAATGATGCATTCAGTGCAATCACAATCCCTTGTGACAAAGATTATAGTTTAGAAACACCTCATCAACAAAGTGAAATGTCAAGTTTAATGTTAAAAGCATCGTCTAAGTATGTAGATTCTCACAGTTGAACATAGTTCAAGTAGTATTTCTAGATTTTAACTATGGAAAAGTTTATAAACATATTAGAGACATGTTAGTTGATGTGCACTATGAGCCTCCAATCAGATTGTTTATGTTAAACAACTCTATGTAATAGTTATCATATCCATACTATATTAATGCCATAGCATATTATCACAATGACAAGTTGTACTTAGTAAGAGATTATTAAGAAGCTTAAGTATGGTATATAATTCTAATATATACGCTAGTGGTTTAGGCATTTGATGAGAATAATTTTTTTTTAGATTTCAAAGTTTCAATGATTGTTGACAATGGGTTGCATTTTGTGATATGGAAAATGTGTCAATTTAAGGAATGTGAATTTGTGCTTAGATTTTACTTATATTTTGCATATATGAAGCCTCTTCTAAGAGAAGGGATCTTCTATGCTCTTCATGTAGCTTCATCCTATGCAATCCAAAATTGTTCAACAACATTGCTCTAGACAATTGTATGGTGTGAAATGTGACATGTATTACTAAGGGGAAAATTGAGAGGCCATAGGATGTTGAGATCTTGTTGCAATGAGGTGCATTTCCCTTTATTAAGTATGTCTTGCATAAAGTTATACATAACTTTGATTTGCTAGCTAGCCCAACCTTATTATATATTACTTGATAATCTCTTGTACACTAATTCCTCTTGTAAGCACTAAATTGGCCATCCATTTTCAGTGTCTTTTGAACTTAGTTTTCTTTTATTGACCATCTTATCTTTGGGTCTATTAACCACTTGGAAGATCAAAAACAGATTGGAATGCAAATCTCTTTATGCTTAAAAATCTCACTATTGTATGTGTTAATTAATGCTTAATGTTTGGTATTCTTTTCTTACACTAAAGATTTATTTTTATTTTTTTATAATTTGATTTATAAGCATGGAAGTTACACATCACATTGATATTATAGTGTTATATAACATATTCCACATATCACTTCAGCATTAAGCATGAACATTGTTAATCAATTTAAGAATACTTTAATAATTCTAAAATTAACAATCTAAATTTAAGTAAAGTATTTAATCTAAATTTGTATTTCAAGTAAAATATTTGTTTAATCTAAAATTTATATAGAGAATTAATTTAAATTCATTTACACTTCATATTTTATATATATGTATGGAAATGAATCAATATATTTTTTAATGTAAATTGTAAAAAAAATTACATGTGTAAAATAAGTTAATAACCCATGGAGTTTGTCATTTGTCAACTACCAAAGACTTGATTTTTTTTATAATAAACAATATTGATTATCTTCACTTTCAATTAATTTCTAAGTTATAGTAAGTTTTAAGAACTTTAAAAAATATAAAAATAAATAAATAAATTGTGTGTAAATAATTATATTAAATAATTTATTACCCCATTATAAATCGATGAATATTGAAAGATATATTAAGAGATTTAAGAGATTGGATGGGTATCTAACACTTATTAAATCTAAAATTAAAATAAACTTATACTAAACTTATTAAATTTTTAAAATATATTTATATAAATATTAAACCACACATATTACTTAAAAAAATAAATTTAATTTTAAAAAGTTAATTTAATAAATTGACCAATTTTTAATTAATTAAGAAATAAATAAAAAATTTGATAAAAATTACAAAGGTTGTTGAGTTGCACTTTCATAGTTAATGTACATATTGCAAGATTCACTTTTAACTAACGGTTGAGTTTAGTTGATTTTTTTTTGGTTTTTCTAGTTCCATCAAATGTACTATCTCTCAAAGAACAGGGAAAATCTTCTTTTTTTTTTTTTTTCCTTTCGAAAATTTTGATTAAACAAAAAAAGTGAAGAATTTTTTTTGTATTTTCTAGTGCATGCTTTTGTTGGACCTATCTTTAGCTTTTTTTTCCCGGTGATCAATAACTAAGAGACCATATTCAATTGTTACAGCAACTTTGCTCATCTTTGTTCAATGAATCATGTTGAGGCTTTACATTAAAAAATTTATGGAACTAACAAGAACTTTTAGTGAATGTTGAGAGATTGATGGAGAGTTGAGTTGAGATGGATAAATGAAATACTCACTGTCAAGTAGTTCTTCTTGATTTAGTGATTTTTGAATTTATAAGAACGTTTTTACTTTGTTTTAAGCACGAGTTTTTATCAACAACAACAGTGAAGTTGAGAGAGTTGATGAAGAATGCATGATATACATATGGCAGCGAATGAGGTCTTTAATAAAATCAACATATTTATTGTTGAATTTAGGCTTTTGTGATCCATATCAAGTATTGAGAATATTTTTCGGTGTAAATCACATCATAATTCATTTGTTGACGGATTTCCAACCAACAAGTGTGGTTCATCCTCAAGACAAGTTGAAGAACTTAAATAGAGATTGTTAATGAAAATTCACAATCTCTTACTATTTTAATTTCTTTCTAATGAAGTTATTAATAAATATTTTCCATTCTTGTTATTTTCCCTATTAATTTTTTTAATTATTTTTTAAATGAAAATATTTACTTATTTTTATTGAAACAGATAAAAATTGTGAACTATAGAGTTATCTAAACATAATAACAAGTTAGATTTAAAGATAAATTATTTCCATTTTCAAATTTTAAAGCTCAACTTTATAGCTTGCTTTTCAAAATTCAATACATAATCTTCAAAAAAGACTAATTACTTTGCAATTATTCTTCTAACTATTTTAAATTTAAAGATAAAATGTTCCAAAAACTAGTGACCACTTGACATTCTTTATAAAGTATAATTTTCACCTTTTGAGATCCTATGTGGTCATCACAATTGCTAGAAAGATGCCAAAAAGATGAATTAGTTCAGGTCAATTAAAAATAATTTTATGAATGATTCTCAAGCTATTGGAAATCTTAAAAAGAACAAATATTCTAGGACAACCAAGATTTAGCAAAAAAATAATTAAAGAACTTTTCAAAAACTTACAACAACGTACATAAAGGGTTTTTTAGAAACTTGCAACAAGACCAATAGTTATTTTAAGTGGTACTTCTTAAAGACAAGAGACAAAAATGTAAGTAAACGGCCTTTCAAACACTTACAAAGAAAACCAATAATACTAGACAAAAATGTAAGTAAAAGGTCTTTCAAAAACTTACAACAAGACCAATAAGACTTGTGAAAGAAAGGACAAAAGTAGTTCACATGATTTTAAGGTTAGTACAAGTTTCATAAAGGTTAATCTTTTATAGAGTTGTGCAATGCGTACAAAACAAAAGTAGTTCACATGATTTTAAGGTTAGTACAAGTTTCATAAAGGTTAATCTTTTATAGAGTTGTGCAATGCGTACAAATTTTCAAAATGTAAATTTTTCAGAAGTTCATATTGTTATGAAATCATTAATTTTTTTTAATTTATAGAGGCTAAGTTTTTTTTGAAATATCTTAAAATTCATTTTATCTTAGTAATAATAACTTTCGCTATCAATTACTTTTTACATATAAAACAAGTACTAAACAACAACGCTGCATATTACACTTGTTATTTAAATCACATTTAAAAAAAAAAAAAACACTCATACATATCACTTACAAAAATTATTCTCAAAATTACCCCTAACATTTTTAGAGAGAAATTTTACCAGAATTACACGTAACTTATCCAACTTGAATGGCTCTTTGCAAAGATGGATGGTCCCAAAAAAAAAAAAAAAACTCCTAGCAAAAGCTCAATGAACCATGAAAGGCAATCACGTACAACTGATGGACCCTAAATAAAGTTGAGTCTACCTTTACCATCCAGAGTAACCCACTTGACTATATATAAAACATTTAGCTAATAAATATATTTTTTATTACATTTTAATCATGAACCATTTAGCTTCTCAATTCTCTCCTAACATTGAAATCCTTTTAAATTTATTTATGAAAATCTCTTTATATTCGAAGTGAAATTTAGGTAGTATCTTATGTAATGTAAAGATACTGAATTTACTAAACCTGTATTTGAATTATGGAAAATAGAATGTTCGGTGAATTTTATGTAAAATGCATTTTTTTAAGTTATTCATTAAAATTTAGTGCAATGATAATTCATAGTTTGAAAAAATTTAGCATATTCATATTTATATATGGTATAATATAATAATTTGTATGGTTTTTCTAAGTATATATATTGAGATTTTAATTAGAAAATTTATGTTTTTATTTTGTTTTGAGAAGAAATTAATATTATTAATTATTATTTTTACTAGTAATAAGTTCAGATTTTATTGGAGGAGTTGAGGATAGGAGTCATTTTTGGGAATTAAACTATCCTATGGGGTATCCAAGTTTCAATGAGCTTAACATAAATCTTGGTGATAGCATTCCATTGGTGGGTAAATTGTTCTTCTATCTAACATTAGGGTTGGCCTATTGCTTCAAAATATCATCATGCAAAACCAAAGATCAATGTTTAATGTTTAGACTGAATCTTATCGTAGTTTGCCATAAGAGAAACCAAAATCGTTGACAACTAATAAAGATCTAGATATATCAAAATTCAAATACTAATTATTGCTATAAAAAAATTCTACTGAACATAAAACACATAAACAAAAAAACTAGATATAACAAAAAATTCTAAACTTTTATATTAATTTAATGATTTTAAATATTTTATATAATATAATAGAATTATCAATAAAATTAAATATTCTTCAAAAATAATTTGAAATCTATTTTCTTCTAAATATTTCAATCGAATAGTTAAAGGAAGATTTCAAATAAATATTTCAATCGAATAGCAAAATTTCCTTTAATTAATAGATATAACAAAAAATTCTAAACTTTTATATTAATTTAACCATTTTAATTTTTTTTATATAATAGAATAGAATTATCAATAAAATTAAATATTTTTTAAAAATAATTTGAAATTTATTTTCTTATAAATATTTTTACTCAAATAGCAAAATTTCTTTTAATTAATCAAATTTGATAATAAAGCAAATTTGATTTCAATAGCCTTGAAACATTAATTGATTTTTTTTGAAGTGATAAAAAACATTATTTATATATAAAATTAAAATCCTAATAAAACTCTAATCATATTTTTAAAAAATATTAAATTATTATCCAATTTATAATTAGAAAACATATTTTCTATTTCTTATTTTTCATCTCCATTCTATAGGTTATACAAAATAAATCAAATATAAAAAATGTACTATTTTACGACAAGTACATCCTCCACGTATTAGAATCAGGAAAAAAATTGTCTACCATATCTAAAAAATTTGACTCATGCACATATGAATAAACCAAAACCCACCTTTATATTTATCCTTTTATGTCCATTGAGATTTGGTCTAGAGGGAAATTGAAGTGATCATTGCTCTAGTGGCTCATTATGAAGATGACCTATATCCAAATGAAGTAGTTGATGTAAATATTCAACTTGAATGATCACTATGGACATGACCTAGATTCAAATCTTGGTGGGATACTTCCTCCTCTCATGTGTTGGTTCCATTATTTGTGCCTTGAAACTACTCTGCCTTTTGTTGGGCACAAGTCTTATTTAACATGGAAGTAAGCTAATCTTGTAGCAAAAGTATCATCTTTATAAAAATAAATTTAATGAAAATTTGACCCAAAAAAAATCAAACATGAGTATATTTCTACCATGATCCACATTTTTTGCATGGTGGAAGGATGCTCCCGGGGTCTTTCCCAATATTAAATTAATTTGTGTCGTCAAAAATTAAACCAACTTTAGGGTTGATTGAAACTATGAATTCATATATCATCAAATTCCAAAAACCATAATGAAATTTACTACAAATTTAGACTAACAAATACATCAAATATAGTTGCTTAACACTAACAACTTCATTTTCAAAAATGATCCACTAATCCATGTACACATAATTTGATCAAAACCTACCCTTATATTTGTCCTTTCATGTCATCAAGATGTGATTTTAATGATAGATTAAAACAATCATTATGAAGATTCATTATCTAGTTATAACTTGAAATGAGAACCATGAAAATATAATCTAGTTCAAATATTAGTATAGCATCTCCTCTTCTACATGGATGGCACCAATTATAACTTCCAATGAAACTCTTTGCTAAGCATATGTCCTCTTTATATGTCTTTTCTTAATTCCCACAACCTCATTATATTGAATTGTTTCATATCCATCATGATATTTCCATTTTTGTTGACCTTGTTGCTCATTATACGCAAACAACCAAGAGAACCATTAGAGAGTAGGAAAAATTATACTTTGGTATATCCAATGTACAATTCAGTTTGAGATACATTATACTTTAAGAGGGCTCCTTTATTAGTTAGTTTAATTGATCATATTTGAGTTGGTGACCCTTGATGACAAAAGTATATTGCATGTTATGTTTTTAATATTGGTTGTAGACCTATCACGTAAGCTTATAAGAATCAACTTGCCCTACTCTTTATTTAGGAGCAAAGTATCAAGCAGTAGTTACTGCATGTCAAGAAGCCATCTGGATTTAACAAATCCTTTTATAGTTTAGATTTCAATAATGGCATTAGACCACACTCTAGTGTGACAATCAAAGTGTTATTCAAATCACCATCAATCTTGTTTAGCAAATTTAGCATAACAAACACATTGAGTTACACATGCACTTCATAAAAATACTTCTTCAAGATTGCTTTTTTGAAGTGTTATATTGCCCTATAAATGATCAAGCTGTAGACATATCCACAAATTCTCTTAAAAAACAAAATTTTCAAAAATTATTATTAATCAAACTATATATCATCTTTATTAAAAATGCAGTATACTTAAACTATGTTTCATTTATTCATCAACCTAGAGATACTTAAACTATGTTCCATTTATTCATCAACCTAGAGATTATATGTACTTGTATAATGGCAATGCATTATATATGTAGATTTCAGTTATTTGTAATATCTATTTAAATATATTTAACCTAATAAAGTAAACTATGTTTATCCTATTTGCAATTTATACACACAATAGTATGTTATGCTGAAGTAAAAATGGAGTTATACTAATTTAAGAAACAAAATAAAAGCTAGAAAAAATGATAATTTCGAATTAGCTTACAATTAATTTGTATTCATTTTTGAAATATAATCAACTAAAATTAGGAAGGTTGTATATATAGGTTATATTTATATGCTTTAATTTAAGATTTAAACTTTCATATGACAATATTATGCCATTAGTTCAACCATTAGTTCAATAGTTGAATGATAATTGTAAATAATGAAAGATAATTGAAAATCGCACATTACACATCAAGTATAAGTAAATATTAAAAATTGTGCATCACATATTAAATAGAAATAAACATTAACTTATTAAATATGAAAAAATAATATATCAAATCATTGGGTCCCTTATTCTGTAAATACTTATTAACAGTCTTTTTATTTGTCGATCTGATATATTGTTGTTTTTCATTGTTTTTGTTGTATATTTCTAATTATTTACCTTAATTCCTCCCAGTTAGATGTACCCTACATAATATAAGGAATAAAATGGTAATGGAGAGTTTTCTAAAGTCACAAAGGTGAAAGAAAGACAAATAAAAAGGATTAATTAACAGCCAAAAGAATGCCAAAATGTCAAACCATCAATTGTCATCTGTCATTAAGGGGTTAAGTGCTAATTCCTCCATCCTTATGTTATTATGTCACCTTTTTAAATCCTTCAATTCTATTCCAAGTTGTTCTCAAGGGGGAAATGTTAGGATATTTAGACACTTAGGAGTTAGTAAATGTCAACTTGGTCTAATGTATCATTAAGTGAAGTGTATTTCTTTAGTGTGCATTATAATTATCTAATCGCATGGTTACAATTATGCTCTAGACAAAGTGATCCAATGGTTCAACTTATCCTTGATACTAATAGATCTATTCATCTTCTCCCAATTGGTCGACTATATCTATTTAAAGAGCATGGGGGGTCATTTTTTATGATTAATTGTGAGAAACTCATATGTAAATTATTTTCCTTTTACATTAATATATTGCCTCAAGTGGCCATGTCTTTTATGACCATGGATTAATTTCCCTTTATAAGAATTTTAACCATGTGATACATTGGTATATTGATATTTGGCATGACACTACACTACATGGAAACTCATGAAGAAACTATGACAGATATTTTTCATTCAACGATTAAAACTATATATGCGAAGCATACAAGCAAGGACTACAAGTGTCTTACCTAGTTGGATTATCTTGTACACCTATATTGATACCAGGCAAGTAATATTGGTTAGATATAATTCACATGGATTTGATCTTCCACATACCCTTGGATATAATAGAAGCCCCCAAACATGCTTGAGACTTTACCTACATAAACCTTTTGAAAAAATTTCACCCTAGCACGCATAACATGGTACTCATGGATATCACTCTTATGTATGTGAGATTTGGGTAGTTCAACTAAGGGTATGTTTGATCCTCCTTGGTTAGCATTAATAAAGTATGATCAAGTACTATTGTTGAAAACCTTTAGGTATATTAGGGATTTATAGCACTTGACATTCCCTTTCCCTTGTAACCTTACTAAACCTTTATAGCACATGTATCAAGATTCTCATCAAATTTAAACCAGCCCAAATTCAAAAAATTTGTCAATACAGTAAATTTAAGTAATAATAATAATTAGAAAATGTTTAGGGGTGGTTATGAGCCTACCCAAACTATCATGGCTGACCTATCTTAACAAAATCCTCACACAACATTACTAACATTGGTAGAGCTTAGTGGTAACTCCTCTTATGGACCCACATGGTCCCATGATTACCACTAGAAACATGACCATGAATACAAGGCTCATCAAAGTGGAAGAAAAGATGCACTCCCTTAGTAAATAACATGAGAAAATTAAAAACAATGTGTTACAAGAGTCTACGAGAGTTTTTGTTATTCCCTTATAACAACTTACCTTACATTAAGTTATAAAATGTACCTCTCAACATAAATATATCAATGATATACTTTTGTTATCATAATAACACCATTACCGTCATAATAGTTTTTCTAAAACTAAAACTTGGAAACTTTATAATATAGAGACTATAGTGCCCACGGGGCATAGAATAGATGGTGATGGGGTTTATTGTTATGGAACTCCATGATGTGAAGGTCTCTGGTCCGAAACTCCATGGGAAAAAATCCAGCCATGTCAAGGGTTGGTGTGGCCCAGGTTGGGTGCAATCCTCAGGTGATTTTGACAGCTTAGATACCCCTTGGTCGCAGTTTCTCAAGTCAAACGTTAAGCATGCAGTCATCTTAGGACTCATGCAAAGTAGAGACTATAGTAAGAAGATAAACTACAAAATACAAAAACAATTGTCCTAAGTTTTCAAGCATGGATGGAAGCTCTCGAATGCCAAAAACAAAAATTACAAAAGTCTACTTTCATTGCATCCCAAATATTCTTGCAAGTAAACTTACTAGTATAAAACTTTAAAACATTATTAAGGTGTTGCCATTATGGTACATGTGTTATCCTTGATGGAAACCCACATATAGGTCAATTCAGAATTGATAAAGGGAAACTCACATTGTAATAGGTCTATTCAGAGGTAACAGAGTAATGGTACAGAAGAACAAGATGATGGGACAAAGGATTACTGATCAGAATCAAGCAATTAAGGAAAGAGAATGGTTTAAGTTGTATACGTTGTTTACCCTAGTCCAAGTAGCGTATACACGTAGGTACACATAATAAAAAGAGCGTATGCGTATGCACACAATTTCAGAGAAGGAAAAGAGTGTATGGGATGGAAATTAAGGTTAAAGAATACCAAGGGTCCATACCATGGTATTAGCCTACAATATTGAGCGGAATAGCAATTACTTGATCCCATCTAAGAATACCACAGGTTCTAATTGTCATTTTGGTCTGAGGTATTGAAAAAGGCTCTAAGTATATAAGGAGGAGAAGATCAAAGGGCTAAGTGTGCAAGTGAAATGGTTTTTCATGAATACTTCTATCTGAAGTATATTTTGTGTTGTAAGGGCTATGGTTATGATATAAATCTAAAATATCTTGTGCACCCATGGATACAATGTTGGATCAGGATCATAAGACCTGAAATGACTTATCATTGTAAGATCTAATAATGGATAGTCTAGATTTGATTGCTAATTCTTGTATTATCCTTTATATATGATCTGGGTATATATGAAGTCTTGAAAAGTTGTGAAGTTATTAGTCATTATTTGCAGATCTGTATGCTAGTTTTCCTTGGTGAAGGCGTGTATACATGCGGGTTTGGCACTTCCAAGTTGCATATGCAGAGGAAGGGCTTATTGTTCAAAGATGACTGATCTATCTGATTAGTTTTGTTGTTTTACTGTTGTTTGTCAATGATGTCTTCATTAGATCTAAAAGTAAAACTGATTGTATAAGGAGATTGAGTCTAGTTGATTGATTGATTGAGTAAGAAGGGTGATCTTTGTTGCTATCTATTTAGAACTCTGTAACATGACAGTAGATCTTCAGAATTTCTTTGGGTAATACAATTTTTGGCTTAGAAGTTTTATGATTCAGTATCCTTAAACGTATACGTAGGTTGGGTTACAGAAAGTAGTGTATACATGCAGGTTGGCTTCATTGAAGTAGCATATACATTCTGACATATGATTTTTGAGGTTGTAGTTGGTTCTGGTTATTGATGCAGTGTTCTGGGTTTAGCTCTGTGTTCTAGTGACAGTGATCTGATTGTTCAGATTGACTGATTGTTGATAGATGCAGTTGTATTTGATGGTTGTATTGCAGTGGTGATTGATTTTGAGCTTCAATGTTACTAATGGGTCCAGTATGAAAATTTGATGAAACATGGCCTACATATTGTGTTGATGTGTACCAGGAGTATCCAGTCTGAAAATTTATGAAACATGGTCCCTAGAGGAAGAGTGAAGGTAGTAGCCTTCTGTAGGTTGACACCTACGTACTGGTAAACATATCAGCTAGTACAAGAGCTAGGGGGTTGGAGCTCCCTTCCAGTAGAAGTTTGAAAACAAGTGAAGGTTGTAGCCTTCAGCAGGTAGATGCTTGTGTACTGGAAAAAGTATGCACCAATACAAAACTTGTAAACACTTTTTATAATAAGAAGATTGAAGACTGAGATGACAACAACAGTGGTTTTTTCCCACATTGGGTTTCCACCTGAAAAATCCCGGTATTCATGTGTGCTGCTTATGTGCATTGATTTATTATATTCTTACTGCATATGTTTACTGCTTAGTAAATGCATCACACTCTGATTTAAGACAATGAATTAGTTGTTTATCAAAATTTATTATCTATACGTTGGTTTCATTCTTTATAGGCGCAGACATACACTGGTTGGTTTTAGTAAAATAGCGTATACAGTTTGAAAAAGAAAATAATTATTCTAAAACTTTAAAATACTGATTCACACCCCCCCTCCGCTTTCAGTATTTTTCCCAACATAAGGTTCTAATTACTTTACTAAATTTTAGAAATTATCAAAATACATGGTGAATATTGGCTTCTTCCTACTTGAGATTGGAAGCAAGAGAATTATGATTCCAAAGGTTCATGTCCTCCATCATTTGGTGAATTATGTCTTCTTCTTTTAAATCTACTTGCATAGAGTTTATTGACATCCTATGATTAGGTGTTGCGGAGTGTGAATATTTTCTTAAATCGATAACCATGTTCCTAATCATATTACATTCTACTTCAAGTGCATCAGTTCCCTACTTTTTGTGCACCAAGGTATTCATGATTATAGAATTTTGTGAAATGTGTTGGTGTTCATCTTCATGCACCTTAGAGCTCACTCGAAACATGTAGGATCCATTAAATTGTATGGAATCTTAAAGTATTCAAAAAATTCTTATAAACTCATAAGCTTTTTTGTAATCCATGTGAGCAAAATTATTGAGAAATGTAGAAAGAAAGGCTCAATTTGACTTTGCCTTTGTCACATTGAGAAAATTTGAAATTTCCACATCAGCAGACAACTTGGAGGTAGTTAACTGAGGTGACATGGCTCTTGTCAATCAGTTAACTCAGAAAATTCTAGCTATGGGGCTTGGAGTTCATTTATGCATGTGTGATTGCTAATTTGTAGCAATCCAATTCAGTTATTTCTAGTTGTATTCAGTTAAACTAGTTCAAACTGTTGATAGAACTAGTTGGAGGCCAATTGTGCAGTGGGACAATAGTCTAACTCAATGATCATCTAGTTAACTTATCAATCAACAAAAAATAGCTAGTCCATGCAGAGAATTTGAGTTCCCTAGTTGTGGTGGAGATTCCAAGACAGTGTAACATCAATTGTAGACTAGTCGTAAGTGTATAGATGCTGCATGCAATAAATGATCAATCTTTTGAATTGCACAATCAATTGGAGGAAAATCCTAAAAAACAGGGGCCTAATTCCTCATCATTTACGCAAGGAAATAGGGGCTCAAGCTGAGGTAGAAATTAACTAAGTCTGGGTCAAAGCTTCACATTAAGTAGAAAGAAAGGTTATTCACTTGCAAGTTGAGCTCAGAGTGAGCAAGCAATTTCAATACATTCTCTATTCATCTTATTAATGAAAAGAGTCTTGAGGGGTTTTTCCCATTTGAGTTCACCTAGAAAAATCATGTGCATATGTGGTTTCTCTTATTGCATGTTTGTGAATGTTGTTTTGAATTGTGAATTAATTTCCGCGGAGTAGTAGAGTAGAATTTTGTCTCTTGATTTAGATTAAATTTCTTTAGAAATTGCAATTCTCTCACCATATTTCTACATGGTATCGAAGTAGGATTCACATTAGTACAATAATTTTGAAGTTGTTCCTCAGGAGGTTTGAATTTGTAGCTTCAATGTAGCAAGATCTCTTAAAAGTTGGGAGAATGACAATCAACAGACCGAGATTAGAGTATGCCTTGGAAGGAAACTCGAATTTAATTTCATGGAAGGATCACATGTAGGCATTGCTTGATGAAAATGGATTGTTGGAATATGTCAAGATAGATATTCCAAAACCAGGATCAGTTGATGCCCAAACTTAGCCCAATGGAAGAAATATGTAGCCAATGCAAGGAGAATAATCTTGTAGGGAGTGTGAGATCACATTGTCTCAAATATCTATGGGAACGAAAATCCTTTAGCAATGTAAAATGCATTGATTGAGCTATTCAAGAATAGTAGTGACCATAAAAAATTGGCCCTCATAGACAAACTTCAAAACATCAAGATGCAGAAGAATGATATTATTCTGCGGTATCTCACTAGATTTACACAAGTTTGAGATGAGCTTGGAGGGGTTGGTGTGAATGTTGTAGAAGATGACCTAGTGATCCTAGAACTTCTAGTCCTTCCCAAAAGCCGGCATAGCTACCAGGACTTGGTGAATGGGAGGGATAAATTATCAAATTGGGAATGTTTATGGTCTGATTCGGTACAAGAAGAGATCAAGCAGAATGTCAGAGATGGAACCTCATCCAATAGAGAGGATGAAGAAAATTTTGCATTGGTTGGAAAGGGAGTGAAGTGAAAAGGGAAGAAGTCTCAAACCAAACTAGAATCTAGCCAAGGGGGCAAGAAGAAAGACTTTTCCAAAATAAAATTATTCAATTGTCATGAATTCAGGCACTATGCTACTAAGTGTCCATGCAAAAAGTCTAACAAGAAGAAGTTGGGAGGAGCAACAGGTGAAGCATTAGCTTCATAGTTTGAGCTAGACTTCACCCTTATTGCATGCATGTGTAACACTATGATGGGGAGTGTGTGGTAATTGGACTCAGGTGCCTCATTCCACATGATAAGGTGTAGAGATATTTTCAGTGACCTAGAGAAGAAACATCTCCAGATGCATATTGAGCTTGGGAATGATGAAAGGTATAGTGCTACCAAGATTGGTACAATTAAAATTTAAGAGGGAGTCAGGATCCCTTTTTTTCCTCAGAGATGTTATGTTTTTTCCCAGGCCTAAAGAATAACCTCAACTTTGTAGCAATTCTGGAAGACTGCGGCTATGATGTAATCTTCAGTAAATATAAAGCCTTTCTAAGGCACGTAGCTACTGGACAAGTGAAGAATATTGGGGTTCATGTGAAGAACCTATATAAAATTGATGTGTAATATTATGTTGCATTAAGCAGTAAGGCAGAGAAAGTGTGGAGTCAAGATGTTGGTGAACTATGGCACAGAATACTTGGTCGTTTGCACCATGGGGCCCGTAAAGTTATGTAGCAAATAACCACTCGCCTCCCTAAAGGATCCCTTGAGTAACATGATGTATTCAAGGGTTGTACCTTAGAGAAGTATGTGAAATCCACATTCCATGATCGAGACAACAAAGCACATGTAGTCTTGGAAAGATTTCACTTTGATGTTTGTGGACCCTTCCCGATAGCCTCCACTACCATATATAAATATTTTGTTATTTTTATTTATGATTTCTCAAGAAAGTGTTGGATCCTCCTCATGTGGAAGAAGGATTATATATTCTCAAAGTTTGTAGAATTCAAGGCACTAGTTGAGATATATATTGGCAAGAAATTGAAGGCTCTCATGAGCGACAATGGAGGTGAGTATGTTTTGAGTGACTTCAATAATTTCTGTGTGAAAGAAGGCATTCGAAGAGAGGTGATAGCACCACATAACCCATAGCAGAATGGGGTAGATGAGAGGAATAACCAGAGCATTATGGGAGCTGCAAGAGATATGCTACATGAACAAGGTCTGCCACTGCATTTGTGGATAGAGGCATGTAAAAAAGTAGCCTACTTGCATAATCATACTTCTTATCGAATTCTTTGTATGATTACATAGGAGGATGCCTTCTTGGGGAGAAATTCAGATGTGTCTGATTTCATAATTTTTGGAGCCTCTATTTACTACCGTGTCTCCAATGATTCAAGGAAAAAAACTTGAGTCAACTGCAGAGTTAGGAGTGTTTGTGGGTTACACCGAAACTCCACACAATTACAGGGTGTAGTACTTACCTTCCCTCGAAATGATAGTTGTGTGAAGGAATGTAAAGTTTGATGAGGAGAAAGTGATGTAGTTCTCTCTTGAGAGGGAGCTTCATATCCCACCAGAAGAGGAGTTTTTAGCGCCAAAGAAGGATCCTTAGGAAGTTGTGGAGCAACAACAAATTCAGGAGCTGAGAGGAGGCAAAGTGAACACATCCACTCAAGCTAAACCATTCATAGAAGGTAGAAAAAGAACCAGGGAAGCTTATAGGTTGGTGTAGGATGCGAGGGAGAATGTGGGAGATCCTTCAATTTGCACTGGAAAAGGAGGTCACCTGATAGGTACACTAGCTACATGGCTCTAATGAATGAGCTTGTAGAGATTGAGCCATCCTATTTTGAGGAAGTAGTTGAGAAACTAGTTTGGGTTGATGCAATGGTGCAAGAATACGAATCCATCATGAAGAACAATGTTTTGGAAGTGGCCCCAAGACCGGCAGATCAATAAATTGTGGGTTCGATATGGATCTTCAATGTTAAACATGTAGCATATGTAAGCATAGATAAGTATAAGTCCAGATTTGTGGCCAAAGGATTCTATCAAGTTGAGGGAATTGACTATGACGAAAATTTTTCTCTTGTAGCAAGGTATTCATCCATTAGATCAATTCTTGCACTAGCTATGTAGATGGGGTGGGAGATACACCAGATGTATGTAAAAATAGCATTTATTAATGGTGTTATTGAGGAGGAAGTGTACATAGAGCAACCAAAATGTTTTGAGACATTTGATAAAAAGTCTCATGTGTGCAGACTCAAGCAAGCGTTGTATGGTCTCAAACAAGCACCCCAATCTTGGTACACTAGGATCAACAGTTATATCACTACATTGGGCTTCACCAAAAGTGAAGCAGATGCGAACCTCTATCATATTTTGGTAGAAGGTAAATTTGTTATCATTGTTTTATATGTTGATGATTTAATATTGATAGTTGATGAGCAGTTGATCAACTCTTACAAGGGGGATCTTGCAAGGGAATTTGAGATGAAAGACATGGGTCTCAGGCATTACTTCCCTAGGTTGGAAGTATGGCAAGGTCATGGAGAATTGTTTGTGTCTCAAGGAAAGTATGCCACAGAGATACTGCAGAGATTCTCCATGGAGAGTTGTAAGCCCATGGAGACACCTCTAGCGATCAAATGGAGGAAGAAGAATGCCACTTTAGGTGAAGAGGTTTATACTACCATTTACCGGTAGCTAGTGGGTTCACTAATGTATCTTGTGAACACATGACCAGATATGTGTTATGCAGTCAACCAACTGAGCCAAGTTACAGTTAGGCTGAACTGTTATCACCCCAAGAAACTCTCCTAGGTTGTAGCTCGGAGATGCTTGGGAACATTACAAATTCAACTTATTGTTGCAAATGGATGAATGGAAGAGATGATGCTTGTTCAAGCCAGATAACCACTTCTACTATGCTTAACTCTAGACATGCGTGAACACCACCAGACTACAAGGATTTAGACCACCAATTACTCACAGTTTAGAGATTGGGTGAATATGGAGAATACTGACCACACCAGCAAATGCACAAGACCTTGTGATGGCCGACTACAACCGGTAAAGAGGTCTACAAATGTAATTCCCTAGTGTGCAGACAGGATGACAACTCTCTGGCACTAGGTGAAAAGAAACCTGAATAACTCATTCACTGATACATACAAGACTTTAACACAGAGGTACGATGACAACTCCTTTAATGCTAAACATCAAGAGTTCAGGAAAAATTGCATATCAGCCACAGGCTAGAACAGAATAGAAATGGAAAGTGAGCAATTAACAGCAAAAGAATCTTGAATTAACTGAAAATGAAGACGAGACGCTGCAAGTATCAAAGTAGTTACAATCTCCAGAAGTTGAACCTTACATCAAAACAACAACCAGCAACCCTGATTACATCTTGTTTCTAGGTATATATAGAGTTTCATTACAAAGGCACTCGGCCATTCTATGGATTAAGGGGTCATAATTGACCACCAACCGCTTTAACTACTTGATGGAGTTTCTGGTGCATTAACTTGCTTCAGTGAATAAATCTGATTTTCTTAGATGCTCTGTTGTACTAGCGGGCAGGTGGAGTGTTGTGTAGAACGAAATCCCATAACTGTTAAATGCATTCACCTGCTCGGGTCCTGTCCTTTTCCTCCTTGGCCATACTGCCTGTTGAATTTGGTTGTTGAGGAGGAAATGCGTCTGGCACTGAGAACTGGTCACCTTCGTCCTTTGGGTGCACGGAGCGGATAGGGACGTGGACTGCGTTGCGAATGTACGAGCAGGACGAAGGAGGGAAATCAACCATTAGATCAAGTGGATAGATGGCAGGGATCACTCGGCGGGGACTATCAGGAAAATGGGGCGGAATGAACGTGGGCCGTTGGATCTCGGGTGGCAGATCCAACAGTCATCAGGTGGTGAAGATGTGCGCAGTTTATCGAGCGGGAAGGGCAGTTTTGGCGGCAAGTAGTATTGATCACACCAGCGTTGGGGGTCAGGCGGTAAAGGTACAAGGGCACACAATACCACTCAGAGTGTGACGTGTGGCAGTGGAAATCGCTCTCCCGCAAAAGACGGGGATGACTTATGGCTAGGGGTGAAAGGCCAACCAAGATCGGATATAGCTGGTTTTCCGCGAAATCTATTTCAGTAGAGCGTGCGTATAATATGGCCATCGTGTGTTAATGGGTTGTCACTTCACGGGCACAGGAAGCGTGAACGTCGTCTGATCGCGGCAGAGATGATCGGATGGTGGGGATTTAATGCGTGGGTCAGTTTGTTTGACGTGATGGGAGGTCAACGTCCAAGGCTGTGGTAGAAGGATCTGTGATGGCACGCAATTGTATGGGCGCAGGGTTATGGGGTATGGGATTAAGTGTTCAAGGCTTAAGAAATAAATGTTTATCCGGGGTTTTGGAGGAAAAACAGAGGTAGCGGGGTTATGAGAGAGTTAGCAGAGTGAGGGAGAACGAGGAAGATGATTGGTGCAAGTTCTCTTTTGAACATGGACAATATGGCTAAGCTTGCATTTGATTCTCAAAATGTCAAAATATGTGGTAGAGCTAACACTGGCTCCTTCTAGGGATGAGATCCTCCCTGTGAGGTCTCAATAACTACATATCATTGCCTTTCCTGTGAAAACCAATTAGTGAAATTTCCTAATGTTCCATTGGGCATGGAGTGTAACTAGGCCTACACTAAAAACTGATAAAATAACATATTTACAGACTCAAGACCAAAGGCCTTAAATGACATAAACTTTCAGAAAATGCCCATTAATTGGGCCATCAAAAACTACCTTCCCTTCCATACTTCGCAGTATGAAAGTATTGTTTCCTTGGATCTGAGAAATGATAAAAGGCCTTGTCCAGGAAGCATCAAACTTCCCATGGTTGCCTTTCTTCTCTTTTCGTGCATCCCACTTAAGAACTAAGTCCCCAACCTGAAAGTTATTTGTTTTTGTACTTTTGTCAAAGGCTTCCTTGATCTTCTTCTGGTGTGCCACGGACCTTTCAACCAGCTGTTCTCTGATTTGATGTACCTCTGCTAAATTAGTGATCCTTTTTGCCATGTCTTCTTCCTCATCCTGCTTTTCTTGCAAGAATTTTGCCACGGGGAGGGTTAACTGAATTGGGAATACGGCCTCAATGCCATATACCAGCTTGAAAGGAGAATTCCCTGTGGATTTCTTGGTGGTTACTCTGTCAGCCCACAGTGCATACTTGAGTTTAGAATCCCAATTCTTTTTGTTGTCTTCCAACAGTTCCTTCATTATCCTTATCAAGCTCTTGTTGGAAGATTCTGCTAGACCATTGCCTTGAAGGTAATATGAGGTGGAATGAACCAACTTAATGCCCATTGAGTCACACATGTCCACCAATTCTTTTTCCCTGAAGGCTGTTGCATTGTCTGTGATCAATTTATGTGGACAACCAAATCTGGTGAAGATATTCTCTGTCAAGAACTTCATGACCACATTATGGTCAGCCTTTCTAGTAGGGATGGCCTCAATCCATTTAGTAAAGTAATATGTGGCTACTAATATCCATCTATGCTGGCCACTAGAATGTGGATTGATTTCTCCGATGAAATCCAGGCCCCACTGCTAAAAAGGGCCACTAGCATGTATGGGTTTTAAGGGCAGGGACTTCAATTGCTGCTTCCCTTCAAATCTTTGGCACCTATCACATGATTTAACAAATGAAAAGACATCAGCAAACAAGGTGGGCCAAAAGTACCCAGCTCTGAGGATTTTGTGAGCATTAGTTTTCCAATAAGGATGCCCTCCAGAGAGGCTGGAATGAAACTGTTGCATGACTTCAATGGATTGTTTTTTGTCTAGACACCTCAAAAGAACTCCAGAAGGGTCCCTCCAGTAGAGCAGGTTTTCATGAATGCAATATTTGGCTACCCTAAGTTTAACAGTTCTGGCTTGGCTTGAACTAAGGTGTGGAGGAATTTCTAGCTTCAACAAAAATTGAGCTATTGCAGAGTACCAATCACAAGAAGCTACATCTTCAGCCAATGACTGATTTTTCCCTGGTTCAACTGTTTCTTCTTCTGCCTGACCATTCTCTGGAATTGTTCTCATGAGATTTATGTCCAACGTTCTACAATTTTCTTCTGTCATCAGTCTGGCAAGGCCCTGACCTCTGACCAGTTTGGTGGGCTTCAATTCTATGTTAAATTCAATATGCGTTGCAATCCATCGGCATCGGGCTACGTTAGAACATCTTTTATTGAAGCAGAGGGTACATATGCAATTATCTTGGAATGCAGAATGTAAATTCTGAAAGCTTTCAAAGACTTGATAAGAGCATATGCCTATTTTTCAATGATATCATACTTCAGCTCAGCATCCCTTAATGTTTTGCTGAAAAAATCCACTGGATGCTCTAAGCCTTCTTCATCTGCTTGCAATAAAACTGCTGCAAGGGTGTCTTCAGAGGAAAATGAAAATATATGGAACTCCTTGCTGTAATCTGGACTTCTTAAAGTGGGAGCTTCCATAATAGCTTTCTTAATGGACTCAAAGGATCTTCTTGCTACATCAGTCCATTTGATCTCCGACCCCTTTCTCAACATGGAGGTAATATGCTTTACAAGTTCTGCAAAATTTGGGATAAACCTCCTTACAAAATTTATCTTGCCCAAAAAGGACTGGATATCTTTCTTTGATCTTGGGACAGACAAAGTCTGTATTGCTCTTACTCTTTCTGGGTCAATTTTGACACCTGCGGCAGAAACAACATGCCCTAACAGCTTGCCCTCTTCTAAAGCAAACTGTGACTTTTTAGGATTGACTGAAATCCCAAACCTTCTGCACTTCAGGAACACTTTCTTCAAATGTTGTAAATGGTCTTGATGGTTGCTGGAATACATTGTTATATCATCAAGGTAGACAAGGACAAACTTATCCTTCTTTCCCACAAATGTTATATCCATAGCTCTCTGAAAGGTGGCTCTGGCATTCATCAACCCAAATGGCATCTTGGAATACATAAAAGTTCCCCAAGGAGTGGTGAATGCAGTCTTTTCTTGGTCATCTGGATGTACAGCAACCTAATTATACCCTGAAAAATCCATCCAGGAAAGACATTACTTTGGCCCTTGAGACCTTCTACAGCAAATGTTCCATCTTGGGTAAAGCATAATTGTCTTTTTTAGAACATTTGTTTAAGTTTCTGAAATCAACATAGAGCCTAATTTCTCCACTTTTCTTTCTCACCACTACCAAATTGGCTACCCATTTGGAATACCTAAGAGGGATTATGATTTTGGCAGCCAGTAATTTCTTGATTTCTTTTTAATTTAGAGGAAGGAGCAAAGGATTTATTGGTTTCAGCTTTTACTTGAAAGGGATGGTGTCTTTCTCTAAAGGAAGTTTATGCTGGATGATATTTTTGTCATATTTTTTCAGGTCACTATATTCCCAGGCAAAGACATCAGAAAATTGCTTCATTAAATTGCAGTATTCAGCACTCTGGGCAGCAGACAGATGGGTGGACAGATTTATATATCTTGGTTGTCCTAGACTCCTATATTATGCTTATAGACTGCAGATTGGTCTTCTTTTTGGGAAACCTTATAAGGCACATCATTTTGGTCAAACAACTTTTCTAATGAAACCAGACCCTTAGGTATATGATTGTTGGGCAGTTGGACAATGCTATCTTTACCAATTCTATTTCTAAGCTGGGATTGAGGGTTTTCTTCCAAGGCTTCATTCTCTTGGTCAATTTGCATTTCAGAAAATTCATCAATGACTTGCAGAAATCTATTTACTTCACCATCATCCTCAAAAACTTTCCAATGTTGGACATTATCAAGCAAGGATGGTGTATACTTCATTTCAACTTCATAAACTAGTCTGGGAGGCATGGGAGGAATAAACATGCTAGCAGACACAGTAAGGGAATCAGCAAGCTGATTTCTTACTCTAGGGATATATGAGATACAAAAACCATCAAAAGAATCTTTGAGTCTCCATACCTCATCTCTGTATGCTTTCAGCCTTAGGTGCTTTGCTTGGAATGTTTTATTCACTTGTTGAATGATAAGATTAGCATCTCCAAACACCTTTATGTTCCTGATTCCTCTGTCTTTAGCTGCATTGAGACCCAATATCAGAGCCTCATACTCTGCTATATTGTTCGTGACTTGAAAATCCAGCTTAAAAGACAGATGTGTGCTTTCTTGTTCTGGAGATATCAGCACCACCCCTACTCCTGCAATCTCCCTAGAACATGCTCCATCAAAGAACATTTCCCAAACCTGACTTCCTTGCTCTCCCTCGGCCTGATTCACTGGTTTCTTGATCTGCATTGAGGCCTTCTGGGATTCTTCAATTTGGAGAATACAAGCTCCAAAATCAGTGTCCACAGCATAAATGGGATGATTAGAAGGGTTCTTCCGATCGCTAATGATGTAGGTCAGCTGTGCTTCTCTGTACAGTCTCCTGCTTTCCCCTCCAAAGACTGGGACAGTGGCATAAGATAAATCATTCTGTAGTATCCCACCTAGTCTCTTGATCCACCCTCTGGACAGCAGCATGCCAAACTTGGGAGGGACATCTGCTACCACAATATCCATGATCATGCTCTTCATGGGCAGCTGAGTTAGGGTAATGGCTAGGTCTTTGATTAATCCTAGGCATTTTACCTTTCTTGAATCAAATGAGAATAAGTCATGATATGGTCTAGTGATATCAAGGCCTAACTCTTCCATGACAGCTTTAGGCATCAAATTGTGGCTGGCCCCTGTGTCTAGCAGGCAATTATGGAGGATTTTATCATGAATGGTCAAGGAGACATAGAACGATGGGGAGATATTATCAGCAGGTTCGATCATTGGGCTAAGCACAACTGCAGGCTTATCATCTTGCAAATTGACGTAGTCAGTGGGGGTTTGTGAGGCTTTCAGCTCAAGAGCATCAAGGATAGGCTTTCTAAACATTTCACTCTTTGCAAGTTCTATCAGAGGCACAGATATTTTTAACTTCTGGACTTGTAATTTAAAGTTGAAAGGGGAAGGGAACTTATCAAGACCTCTTACCTCTTGAGCTGGTGCTTTGAGGATGACTGGATTAGCTGCTGGCTTCTTCTGTCTGATATTTCGTTGCTCTGTCGGGACAGCAGCTCTTTGGGCAAGATTCTCCTTGACACTGTTTTCTTTTGACCTCAGATTATATCTTTGTTGTTCACCAGTCTATAGAACAGCCTCTCTGTCCCACTCTTGACTGGTTTGGTCCTGTAGTAATGATTCTTCTTATGCATCCAATGTCAAAAAGGTAGCACTGCCTTTATCTTCCATGTAATGAATTTCATCCTCTTCTTCAAACTGTTCCTCTTCCATGACTACGTTTTGGAAAGGAGCCTTAACTCTTTGTTCTTCGTGGGCCTCTTTAGCCCTTTGAATGATTTGCAATTGTTCATTGTCTCTTCTGAAAGGATTTGGATTTCTTGGAGCAAATGTGTTTTGGAACCTTACTTTTCCAGAGCTTTGCTCAACTTTTAGCTTAGATATCTTAGCAGCCAATGGCTCTATCATTTTAGTCACCTTATCTAATTTGGATTCTAAAGATGAATCAGAGGAAGAAGAAGCCTCACCTCTCTACCTCCTTCTATCAGCATGACTTTTGAGCTTTTCTGTAGCCATGATATTAGATTCTACTTCTAGGGTTGCATCCTGCATTTCAACTAGAGTGGCACATCTTCTTTCTCTCAAAAGCAGGCAGAAATCAGAGTCAAAAGCATTGGCATAAGTGAGTTTGGTAGAGGTGGGGGTATACTTTACTTCAGCTGGTATCTTACTATACATACGGTTAAATATTTTATTAAAATCAGGCAATGATTCCCCATTCTCCCTCTAAATTGAGTTTCCAAAATCTGTATGGTAATAGAGCAGGTATTTCTTATCCCCCCATTGCTTCAGGAATGCATCATCCAATGCTTCAATATCTATTATGGACCTATGGGGAAATTCTCTAAACCACTTTCTAGCCTCTCCATCAAGGCTCTGGACAAACACTCTCATCCACACATCATCTTCACTAATATCTAGGTTATCAGCATAGCTATAAAAAGATTCTAGGTGTTCTTCAGCTGTCACTCCCTCCGTACTAGTGAATTTGGGCATATATTTCCGATATTCTCCTGCAGGCATGGCATTCAAAGGAACAAGAAAGACCAGGGGTCCATACCTAGCAGCTATGATTCTTTCCATTTTTGTGGGAGCTTGCTGACCTCCCATGACTGGGATAGGTGGAAGGATACTGGCAGCTTGAATAGTAGGGAACAGTGAAATGGATGACAGGGACAAAGGAATGTGATGGACTGTATGGGAGGCTTTCTTTGGGCTGAGATCCAAAGGGGAATTTACTAAACAAGGAGCTTTATGAATCTCTGAAGGTATTTCTTTACTAACAGTGCTAGGACCTAAATCTTTAAACTGTATATCCCTAGCTATAATCTTCTCTTCCAGAGATACATAAAATTTCTTAGGCTTACTTGATCCTGATGCTCCTTTCTGCGATGTTTTCCTTTGCTTAGCAATCTTCTCAGGGTCAGGCACTAGGTCAGCTGGTGATTTCTGAAGATTTCTCCGAGTATGCCTCACAAACTGAGCCAGAACTATAATGTGGAGTCGCCACTAGGTTGGTCCTCCAGTAGAGTTGCCAGATAGATGATTACAACCTGAAATGTGTTCGACTTTGTCTATCATCAAAGTTGGAACTATGTTGTTCTCCCAGGGAAGTTGAGCTTCAATCTCCTCTCCCTGCAACGGCGCCAATTAATGTTATCACCCCAAGAAACTCTCCTAGGTTGTAGCTCGGAGATGCTCAAGAACATTACAAATTCAACTTATTGTTGCAAATGGAAGAATGGAAGAGATGATGCTTGTTCAAGCCAGATAATCACTTCTACTATGCTTAACTCTAGACATGCATGAACACCCCCACACTACAAGGCTTTAGACCACCAATTACTCACAGTTCAGAGATTGGGTGAATATGGAGAATACTGACCACACCAGCTGATGCACAAGACCTTGTGATGGCCGACTACAACCGGTAAAGAGGTCTGCAAATCTAATTCCCTAGTGTACAAACAGGATGATAGCTCTTTGGCACTAGGTGAAAAGAAACCTGAATAACTCATTCACTAATACATACAAGACTTTAACACAGAGGTAGGATAACAGCTCCTCTAATGCTAAACATCAAGAGTTCAGGAAAAACCGCATATCAGGCACAACCTCGAATAGAATAGAAATGGAAAGTGAGCAATTAACAGCAAAAGAATCTTGTATTAGCTGAAAATGAAGAGGAGACGCTACAAGTATCAAATTAGTTACAGTCTCCAGAAGTTGAACCTTACATCAAAACAACAACTAGCAACCCTGATTACATATTGTTTCTAGGTATATATAGAGTTTCATTACAAAGTCACTCGGCCATTCTAAGGATGAAGGGGTCATAATTGACCACCAACCACTTTAACTGCATGATGGAGTTTCTAGTGCATTAACTTGCTTCAGTGAATAAATCCGATTTTCTTAGATGCTCTACTGTACTAGCGGGCAGGTGGAGTGTTGTGTAGAAAAAAATCCCATAACTGTTAAATGCATTCACCTGCTCAGGCCCTGTCCTTTTCCTCCTTGGCCATACTACCTGTTGAATGCGGTTGTTGAGGAGGAAATGTTCCTGGCACTGAAAACTGGTCACCTTCGTCCTTCAGGTGCACGGAGTAGGCAGGGACATGGACTGCGTGGCAAATGTGCGAGCAGGACGGAGGAGGGAAATCAGCTGTCAGATCAAGTAGATAGACGAAGGGGATCGCTCACGGGGACTATCGGGAAAACAAGGGGGAATGAACGCAGGCCATTGGATCTCAGGTGGCAGATCCAACGGTCATCAGGCGGTGAAGATGCGCGAAGTTTATCGAGCAGGAAGGGCGGTTTTGGCGGCAGGTGGTATTGATCGCACCAGTGTTGGGGTTTGGGTGGTAAAGGTACAAGGGCATGCGATACCACTCAGAGTGTGACGCGTGGCAGTGGAAATCGCTCTCCATCGCGCGTCAATAGGCTGTCACTTTGCGGGCACGGGAAGAGTGAACGCCATCTGATCGCGGTGGAGATGATCGGACGGTGGGGATTTAATGCGTGGGTCAGTTTGTTTGACGTGACAGCAGGTCAACGTCCAAGGCTACGGCAGAAGGATCTGCAAGGGCACGCAGTTGTATGGGCACAGGGTTATGGGGTATGGGATTAAGCATTCAGGGCTTAAGAAATAAGTGTTTATCCGGGGTTTTGGAGGAAAAACAGAGGCAACAGGGTTATGAGAGAGTTAGCGGAGTGAGGGAGAAGGAGGAAGATGACTGGTGCGAGTTCTCTTTTGAACATGAACAATATGGCTAAGCTTGCATTTGATTCTAAAAATGTCAAAATATGTGGCAGAGCTAACACTGGCTCCTTTTGGGGATGAGATCCTCCCTGTGAGGTCTCAAGAACTACAGATCATTGCCTTTCCTGTGAAAACCAATTAATGAAATTTCCTAGTGTTCCATTGGGCATGGAGTCTAGCTGGGCCTACACTAAAAACTGATAAAATAACATATTTACAAACTTAAGACCAAAGGCCTTAAATGACATAAACTTTCAAAAAACGCCCATTAATTGGGCCATTAAAAACTACCTTCTCTTCCATACTTCGCAGTATGAAAGTATTGTTTCCTTGGATCTGAGAAATGATAAAAGGCCCTGTCCAGAAAGCGTCAAGCTTCCCATGGTTGCCTTTCTTCTCTTTCAGTGCATCCCACTTAAGAACTAAGTCCCCAACCTGAAAGTTATCTGTTTTTGTACTTTTTTCAAAGGCTTCCTTGATCTTCTTCATGCATATTAAGCTTGGGAATGATGAAAGGTATAGTGCTACCAAGATTGGTACAATTAACCTTTAAGAGGGAGTCGGGATCCCTTTTTTGCCTCAGAGATGTTATGTTTTTTCCAGGCCTAAAGAATAACCTCAACTTTGTAGCAATTTTGGAAGACCGCGGCTATGATGTAATCTTCAGTAAATATAAAGCCTTTCTAAGGCATGTAGCTAGTGGATAGTTGAAGAAGATTGGGGTTCATATGAAGAACCTATATAAAATTGATGTGTAATATTATGTTGCATTAAGCAGTAAGGCAGAGAAAGTGTGGAGTCAAGATGTTGGTGAACTATGGCACAGAATACTTGGTCATTTGCACCATGGGGCCCATAAAATTATGCAGCAAATAACCACTCGCCTCCTTAAAGGATCCCTTGAGTAACATGATGTATTCAAGGGTTGTACCTTAGAGAAGTATGTGAAATCCACATTCCATGATCAAGACAACAAAGCACATGTTGTCTTGGAAAGATTTCACTTTGATGTTTATGGACCCTTCTCGATAGCCTCCACTACCAGATATAAATATTTTGTTGTTTTATTTATGATTTCTCAAGAAAGTGTTGGATCCTCCTCATGTGGAAGAAGGATTGTACATTCTCAAAGTTTGTAGAATTCAAGGCACTAGTTGAGAAAGATATTGGCAAGAAATTGAAGGCTCTCATGAGCGACAATGGAGGTGAGTATGTTTTGAGTGACTTCAATAATTTTTGTGTGAAAGAAGGCATTCGAAGAGAGGTGATAGCACCACATAACCCATAGCAAAATGGGGTAGATGAGAGGAATAACCAGAGCATTGTGGGAGCTTCAAGAGATATGCTACATGAACAAGGCCTGCCACTGCATTTGTGGATAGAGGCATGTAATAAAGTAGCCTACTTGCATAATCGTATTTCTCATCGAATTCTTTGTATGATTACATAGGAGGATGCCTTCTTGGGGAGAAAGTCGGATGTGTCTGATTTCATAATTTTTGGAGCCTCTATTTACTACCATGTCTCCAATGATTTAAGGAAAAAACTTGAGTCAACTGCAGAGTTAGGAGTGTTTGTGTGTTACACTGAAACTCCACACAGTTACAAGGTGTAGTACTTACCTTCCCTCGAAATTATAGTTGTGTGAAGGGAAGTAAAGTTTGATGAGGAGAAAGTGATGTAGTTCTCTCTTGAGAGGGAGCTTCATATCCCACCAGAAGAGGAGTTTTTAGTGCCTAAGAAGGATCCTTAGGAAGTTGTGGAGCAACAACAAATTCAAGAGCTGAGAGGAGGCAAAGTGGACACATCCACTCAAGCTAAACCATTCATAGAAGGTAGAAAAAGAACCAGGGAAGCTTATAGATTGGTGTAGGATGCGAGGGAGAGTGTGGGAGATCCTTTAATTTGCACAGGAAAAGGAGGTCACCTGAGAGGTACATTAGCTACTTGGCTCTAATGAATGAGCTTGTAGAGATTGAGCCATCCTATTTTGAGGAAGTAGTTGAGAAACCAGTTTGGGTTGATGTAATGGTGGAAGAATACAAATCCATCATGAAGAACAATGTTTTGGAAGTGACCCCAAGACTAGCAGATTAATAAATTGTGGGTTCAATATGGATCTTCAAGGTTAAACATGTAGCATATGTAAGCATAGATAAGTATAAGTCTAGATTTGTGGCCAAAGGATTCTATCAAGTTGAGGGAATTGACTATGAGGAAAAATTTTCTCCTATAGCAAGGTATTCATCCATTAGATCAATTCTTGCACTAGCTACGCATATGGGGTGGGAGATACACCAGATGTATGTAAAAATAACATTTCTTAACAGTGTTATTGAGGAGGAAGTGTACATAGAGAAAGCAGAAGGTTTTGAGACATTTGATAAAGAGCCTCATGTGTGCAGACTCAAGCGAGTGTTGTATGGTCTCAAACAGGCACCCCAATCTTGGTACACTAGGATCAACAGTTATATCACTAGATTGGGCTTCACCAAAAGTGAAGCAGATGTGAACCTATATCATATTTTGGTAGAAGGTAAATTTTTTATCATTGTTTTATATGTTGATGATTTAATATTGATAGTTGATGAGCAGTTGATCAACTCTTACAAGGAGGACCTTGCAAGGGAATTTGAGATGAAAGACATGGGTCTCAGGCATTACTTTCCTAGGTTGGAAGTATGGCAAGGTCATGGAGAATTGT